>LPNX011026629.1:120407-134172 GCA_001517045.1 Pseudotsuga menziesii
ATCAATTTTCTATTACATGGAAGACATGCATGGAAAGTTGCAAATTTCTGTGTAACAAGTTGATAACATACTTTCTACATGTAAATGGACATTGAAATGAAGTTTGCAGAATTTCCTATCTGGATATTTTCAAGATTGTTGAAATGACATGTGAAAAACACAAAAATGAGCTACTGCACCAACCGTCATTGGAAGAGATAACACACTATGACCAATGGGCCAGAAATTACGCTGCTTCCTTGGAAAAATCCAGCTTGGAGCCTGTCACAGTCTGAGAGATTAGCACACCAAAGCTTTCATGTTTTCCTTATAAATAATTTTGCAATGAAATATATTTCTTCCCTTGAAGGGATGTCTATATGATGTAATTTATTGGCTTTCATCCATACCGAATTTGTAAGAGTAATTCTGACTGTTTGTAAAAAGACAAAAGACCAAAATAGGTAACTGGAGGCTTTTTGCCAAGGTTGCACACTTTTCATATATGCTGGTCTTGCATGAGCACAAAATTCTCAAATTAGTCCATATGAAAATAGTCACAGTAAAGGCAATCCTGGCTTTAATCATACACTATAGAATGTTGAAGATATTTATAGAAATTTCGTTAAGAGGGATTTTGAATTACGTACTCTACTAGAGATGGCTATAATAAACTAAAATTCCATGTATCACCTTTTCTAAACTATGATTTAATTTTGGAACCTATGCCCATCCTCAGATAATTCATGTCACAGGATCTGCTCCAGTTGCTCAGCTGATAATTCGAGTCATTGGATCTGGTTGGGTTGCATGTAGATTATAAATTTGTGGAAGGATGCACATGGTCAGTTAGCTTGAGGAGTATGTGTCACCTTCCCAAAAATCTATATTGCAACAAAATATCATTGTGATTAGTAGATAGTTTTGTCAATAATTCTATCAGTGTGCCACTGTGAATCTTGTATTGCAAAAAAAATACAAACGCTACTTTCATAAATGAAGTATAAGGGCATCCTATCATTACAATGACTCCCTACATTGGCTATTGAACATTAAGACGTGAGGCACTAAATTTACATCAACTATTGATTACAGCCTAACTCACAATCTGTTATGCAGTTCACCACCAAAGATGTGAGTCATTCACATTAGCATGTAGTAATTCAATAGAGCATAAAACCTATAACAGGAAATCATATTACTCTTGGGTAGATGAAATCAATAAATGATGTTGTTAGGCCATACCATGAGAAACTTAATAGAACATTAGGATTTTGTGATATAATTTATCTTATTTCAGTGGGCTTTGAAGACATGATCCATGCAGACCCACATGACAAACCCTTGTGAGTCCACATGGCTATTAGTCATTAGCTGATTCATACTCTAGTTAATGAACCTAAAGAGGTATGTTTTTCTTCCCTTCCTTACGTTATGGTGGTCTCTCTTAGACTATAGAAGACGATTACGACATTACATATTGCATATTGCATGTAGGTTTTTGCTGGTCAGAGTCCTTGCGGATGTAGGGAATGCATATGGAACAAGTCTCCGACACAATATTTAAAAAAAAAAAATACAATTCCGTCACTTAAGCGACGCCTGTAGGTGTCGGTTAAGCAACGCCTTTAAAAAAAAATACAATACCGTCACTTAAGTGATGCTTATAGGTGTCGGTTAAGTGACGCCTATAGGTGTAAATGCTTTTAAAAAAAATTCGTCACCGTCTCTTAACCGACGACCATGCTGTAGAAGCGATGGCTTGTAAGTGTCGGATAACCGACGCTTTAAATTTAACCGATGGTATAATGATCCGTCGCTTAACCGACGGATTGGAAATATGATGGATAACCAACGCAAATCCACCGACGCTTAAAAAAAATCATAGTGTTGTACTTGCGACAGGGAAGTGTCGAAAATCCAAAACTATACGGCTGTCAGATTTTTGGTCGAAATGTAGTAGTGATATCCTACTAGAGGAGTCTCTCAAGGTGGTAAATGAAAAAATTCTCAATGTAACTCCATTCCGTAATCAAGCATGTTTGTTGCAAAGAGAAATATATCATGTTCAATTAAAGTTGGCAGAGGAAATGTATAATATTATACAGATAGAGGCTAGACTAAAGAAAATAGCACACATGACTCATCAAAGTTCACAAAAATGTTATCAGAAGTTGCAGAGCTTGTGTAGAGTTAGCTGACTTGGATAAGATCTAATACAACCTTTCCAGATAACATGCCTCAAAATACTACAGGAGGATTGAAGATGAAATTGGCATTATTGAATTTCAACAGCAGGGAAGCAGCAAGGTTGAGCACAACAATTGATAAAAATACAGAAAAGAGTAACAATTTATACAAGAAAATGTGCTCAACTCAAAATAAATGCCAATCTTGAGCAGTAACTCAAGTCTAGGATTTCCTAGACAAAGATCAACATTTAAAGAACCTCCAGGACAAGCTGCATATACGAGGAAAGCATTCAAAAGATTGAAAGCATTGGCGAGGAAGAAATTGGAGTTTGGGTTATACAAGCTTCAGTTCATAAGCATATCTTTGAGGATTTGTTGATGCATACCACACCAAAAGTGAAGGAGATAGAATCCCATCTATCCAAATATGAAGTGGTTGCACGTTTGCTAGAGCCAATAAACTATCCAGTCATCAGGGAGGAAGCTCATGCATGGAGTGTTTTTCTTAAGAAACCAGTTGGGGCCACATAAGAATTTGTTTTATCTCCATGTGGAAACTTTATGTACTATTTTATCTTTATTCCAATTTTCCTAGTGGTACACTAGAAGACAAAATTTTGTAATCGAAAAGTTAAGGAACCCTAAGAGGCTAGGGTAGCTGAAAAGTCAGATGTAATTTGTATGAATAGGGGTAGAATAGAAATTAGAAGATGAATTTTTCTAGAGCACATATGCTAAATATATGTGTATGAGAACTACTTATTTTATAAATAAAGAGAACCAAATTTTGTTGGAGGAAGGACTGTACGAGTTTCAAGATGGATTATGTGGATTACTGAAAGTGAACTATTTTTTGTTTTATCTTGCTACATAACTATGATATCGTTCCAACCTGTTGAATTACTTATGCAATTTATGAATGGTTTTATTTTCTATTATGAATCTTGTGCAATAAATGAGTAATGAATGTTTTAACTTAACAAAGCTATATTTGTGTTATCTTTCTATTGTGTTTATGTATGAAGAATTTAACAGCTACCTGTAGGATTCTACATGCAAAAAGTACAGTATATTACTCATTTTGATATAAAATTTGCTCCCTGAGGATAGTTAGAATAATTTAGAATAGATTAGTTGTTTCTTTGCTTTCATAGAAGTGATTGTGGGGTAGGAGCGGTAAGACGAGAGGCAATAACCTGCATATCTCTAGTGAGGATCTTACCCACTGGTCACTTGCATTTCATCCCTAAATATAAAATCATATAAATGGTGGACTGGGCCGCAACACATAAAACAAAATTAAAAATTTCTTTTAATTCTACGGTATCCAGGCCTCTAACTGGATGGATTCCTCATTCCAAACGATAAACGATCTAATTGGGATCTAAGGATACACACAAGGTATTATGTGAATAATCTTCAGGGATTGCAGACAATCCTTGAATTACCGAGAAGGAGAGCTCCCAGAAGGGTACACACTTACACGAAAGATTCAATTTTGGTGGGAAATTTGGAAGAGTTAGTTAATTTTTCCTTACAAGAGATTTTTCAACCACTTGATCAGTTGGGACTAGATTCCCCAGTTTTTTAGTCACCTGTTCAGTCTCCACCGTAATCTCCTCGTAGAATCATGGCTGGAAATGTACCCCCAAATTCTAATCAGCTTGTAAATCCTAATCCACCACCAGCTTGGAGAGCTAGAACACCACTCAACCTGTGTTCTCCTTTGTATTCTTTTCCTCAGAATGTTGAAAAGGAATTACCTAAGTTTGACCCCGAAAAAGGAATTTCTGTGGATGATCACCTGCAAATTTTTTATTTGGCTTTAGAACTTTTAGCAATGGAGCATAAAGATGTAGTATGCATACTCTTTCTACATACTTTTGAAGCTAAGGCCTCTGCTTGGTATTTTGGTTTACAAGCAAATTCAATAACAAAATGGGATATGTTTGAAAGGGTTTTTAAAGGAAAGTTTGGTAGTCAACGAACCACTTCCACTCTCATGAAAGAATTGTTAGCTCTAAGGATGGAGAAGAAAGAAAAGGCGCAAGATTTTAATCGGAGTTTTGCTTCCCATTTGAATAAATTCAGTGCTACAATAAAACCTACTGAAGAAACTTTAATAGAATACTAGACTTCATCCCTTAGCCCCAACATAGGAATGCTTGTTAATAGGTCAATTAAACCTTCTTTGGTAGAAACTTATGAAGAAGCAAATAAAGTAGAAGATGAACTTGAAAGAATAAACAAACACACTGTAGAACTAGATGTAATGACTTTTAGCAGTAAGAAACCTTTGCTGTTAACCAGGCCTAAAGAGGAGCATGCAAGTGAATTGGAAAATGTGGTTAAAATGGTACAAAATATATCAAACAAGATTGTCGAGTTTGAAAAGGATAAAGAGTCCAGTTCATCCCAGAAATAGTTCAAATCTTATTTCAAGAAAAGAGAGGAAGGTGGAACATCCCAATCCCCTGTGTATAGTTCTTATGTTTTAAATTTTAATGATGTAGGAATGGATCATTTCTACACTTTTCATCAAGAACCTCATTCTGTAAAAAGTTGTCCACAATGGATTAATTCAATGGTTCTGGTTATGAACCAAATATTAAATGCTCAAATAACAGATCCTGAGGTGAAAGAAGAAAAGGAAAATGAACCAGAATAATCGCATGGAACAACGATGGTCTTATGGGACAGTGCACCCACACTTGGGTTGGATGAAGAGGAACCTATAGAAGAAATTTAACTTTCAGTAGTTAATGTCACCACTAGAAGCAAAGGACCAATAATGGATGAAAACTTATTATTGGATAAGATTAGGAAGATACAAGAAAGTATGAAGAAGATTAGTAGTAATACCCAAACACCACCTAAGTCTGATTTGGTCGCCACAAAAGATAAAGTTACAGCAGTAAGTAATCCTGTGATTATTGTGGAAAATAAAGTAGAAAACAATAAAAAGGGTCCAGCAGTATGTGATATGGGATATGGCATAATAGAAGACATCAAGAAAACAAAGGAAAATATTTCTTTATTTCAAATGTGTAACTTACTTCAACAAATAAATAAGCTCCTGGAATATTTTGATCAACAACCCAGTAGGTCCCAGGATGACATTCAATCATATAAAGAGATCAATGAAGCTAGCATTGGGGGGAAGTCTAAATCTCAAACCTTGTCATTTTTAATATGATCTTTTGCGATTTTCAACCATAACGTGCATAATTGCTTGGTATATTCTAGAGATTCCTCTAATGTCATGTCTCTTTCAGTTTGTAGAAATATCAATGGTCAACCTACACCCTCTTCATGTAAGATCATTCAGTTTGATAGATAAGAATTCAAGGTAGTAGGAGATATGAATAATGTGTTGATTCTGTTATCTGTAGATGAAAGGGTCTGCCAGTTTATAGACATCATGATGGTAGATATACCAGAAGCATAAGGTTTGATATTGAGCAAGGATTGGTCTGCAAAACTAGAAGGGTACTTTGCAACTAACCAGTCACACTTGTGGATTCCCTATAACAACTGTTTGAATCAGATCAAGGTGATGAGGGAACCACACATGAAGCACAATGTGACACAATTGGAAGGGAAAAATGAACCTGTGAATTTCTCACATTCAGCCTTGGGTAACTATTTCATAGAAATTGACCCTGGAAATTATCAAGCGGAAGAAGCCGATAGTGAATCAGACACACAGTCTAAGCTCCTTCCATTTTCATGGACTGATAATATTGATTGTAATATAGTTAATTTAGTTTCTAATTTAGAGATTAACACTAGTCCTGTAGAATTAGAAGATAAATTTTGGTTGTTATATTTTGACGGTCCCAAACATAAAGAGGGATCAGGAGCAGGTTGTGTCCTAATTGATCCAGAAAAGAACAAACCTTTTCTCTCTTGTAGACTAGAGTTTGAATGTACTAGCAAAACAATAGAATATGAAGCTGTAGTCCAGGGCTTGAAAAAGGCCATTGAATTCAAAGTAAAAAATTTAAAAGTTCTTGGTGATTATGAAATAATTGTCAGACAAGTTCGAAACACAATTCATTTTCTGTCACCACACTTAAAAGGCTACCAATCTAAAGTTTGGGATCTTATAACAAATTTAAATTCTTTTAATATCAATTCAATTCCTAGATTGAAAAATGCAGCAGCTGATTTGTTAGCTACTTCTGCTGCAATATTAGTTCCCACTAATAATAAATGCTCAATTGAATTGATTTTCAAGCCATCTATACCAGACAATGTCACCAATTTGAGGGTATTCGATGATGATCTGAAAATCTTAGAGTTTTTAACAAATGACGAGACTTTCAAGGACTTAGTGATTGATGACGAAGAACATCAAGCCAATATTCAAAGTGGAAACTTCATCCATAATGGGGTACGAACATTGGAAGGGATGTTTGATTTGAATAGCAAGTTTAGACATCCTACCAATGTCAAAACAAATAGTTCATCTATGTGGTATGAGCTGATTAATATTGGGACAGAGGCTGAACCCAAGTATGTGAACTTGGGAATATGCTGTTCACCAGGGGAAAGAAGCATTATTATCAATATATTTCACAATATAAGGATTTTTTCACCAGGACATATGAAGATTTGAAGACCTATGATACCTGCATCATCCAACATGTCATCCCTATTAAATCAGGTGTGAAACCATTTCAATAGCCACTGAGGAAAATGCATCCCAAGCTGGAACCTCTGATCCAAAATGAAGTAAAGAAGTTACTTGATGTGAAGATCATTTCCAGAGTTAGGAACTCAGAGTGGGTGGAAAATATGGTACCGGTAAGAAAGAAATATGGTGAAATAAGGCTGTGTAGACTTCAGGAATTTGAACCGAGCCTCAAACAAAGATAATTATCCAGTCCCACCGATGGAGAAAATACTACAGATGGTTTCAGGTTCTGAATTGTTCTCCCTCATGGATGGGTTTTCAGGCTACAACCGAGTATTGGTAGCAGAGAAAGATAGGCTGAAGACCACATTTCAGACAAAGTGGGGAACTTTTGCTTACAAAATAATTCTCTTCGGTCTCATCAATGCTGGAGCCACTTTCCAAAGGGCCATGGATATAGATTTTTGGGGTTTAATTGGCCACAGTGTGGTAGTTTATCTGGATGACGTAACAGTTTTCTCTAAGAAGAGAGACGATCATATGTTTCATTTGAAACAAATTTTTGACTGCTGTCAAAAATATGGTATCTCTTTAAATCCTAAGAAATGCATCTTCACAGTATTAGAAGGAAAAATGTTGGGCCACATTATTTCTAAAAAGGGAATCTCCATAGACCAGGAGAAGATAGAAGCTATAGCATAGATTCCCTTACCCCACGATAAAAAAAGGTATGCAATCCTTCATGAGGACTATAAATTTTTTTCGAAGGTTTGTTCTTGATATTGCACAAATAGTAAAGTCTTTGCAATGAATGGTAAGACAAAGTTTACAATTTAAATGGATCGACATAGAGAAAGGTTCATTTAATAATATCAAAGTGGTGATAGCTCATGCACCTTCGCTAAAAAGTCCCGATTTTGAAAAAGATTTTATCCTGTACACTTTTGCTTCTGATAACTCACTCACAGTAGTTTTTACACAGAAAGAAGAAAGGGGAGATGAGTACCCCATATCACTTATGAGCACTAGGTTACAATGTGCTGAATTGAACTATAATGCCATTGACAAACAAGCGTATGCCATATTTAAAGCTATAAAATAATTCATGCCCTACATTCTTAAGAATAGAACCAAAGTAGTTGTCCCAAACTCAGCTATCCGAACACTTTCTGTACAAAATAAATTGGGAGAATGAAGAGGAAATTGGGTGACAACATTACAAGAATATGATTTGGAATTTAAACCAGCCACCATTATCAAAAGAGAAGGGATTTGCAAGTTAATGGCTGAAAGTCAAAACAATGAAGATGATGATTGGGAAAATGAAGCCGAGTTGCATATGATCGATATGTGTCCTATCTTTACAGGTCCAGAGTCTTGGTACAGAGAGATGATTCATTACCTCCAACAAGGATATTTACCAGATCATTGAAACTCTAAACAAACAAGAGCACTTCATTTAAAGTCAGCATCTTACCAAATAATTGATGGAGTTCTTTTCAGAAAGAACTATGATGGAGTATTTCTGAGATGCCTAGAACAAGAGGATGCATCTAAAGTTGTTAAAGAATTACATGATGGTTCTGCTGGAGGAAATTTTTTCTGGAGACACTACTGTCCACAAGATTCTAAGAGCTGGATATTACTGGCCAACCTTATTTAAAGATGCTCATGCGTATGTAAGGAAGTGTGACACATGCTAGAGAAGCGGTGGGAGACTAGCAAAAGTAGTCATACCATTGCCATTGGTCATTGTCTCGGAGCCATTTGAACAATGGGGAATTGACATCATTAGAGAAATCAATCCAAATTCTTCATTGCAAAAAAAATACATCCTCATAGCCACTGATTACTTCACAAGATGGGTGGAAGAAATTCCGTTACATAAAGTGAATGAAGAAGTGGTCATAGAATTCTTACAAGTAAACATCATGACTAGGTTTTGGGTTCTAACTTCGCTGGTTTTTTAAAATGCATCTTACTTTTCATCAATTAATCTAATTGAATTTGGAAAAGGGAATGAAATTGCATTATTCTGTTAATTATTATCCACAAGGTAACGTGTTAGCTGAATCAACTAATAAAAACCTTATCATAATTTTAAAGAAATATGTAATAGAAAATCAGAGAAGTTGGCATGTAGATCTTCCAAATGCACTTTGGGCATATAGGGTCACCCCCAAGAATTCCTTAGGAGTGTCACATCACACTTTATTTTATGGGAAAGAAGCTATTCTACCACTGAAAATTTTACTCCCATATTCTCAGTTATCCCAAGCATCACGAGGGTCTGGTAGTGAGGTTTTACAAGCTTTAATTAATACCCTGCTGAAGCTGGAGGAGTTTAGGCTAAGGTCTAAGGAGAGGTTTAAACACCAACAGGAGATTGTTAAAAGGTGGTTCGATAAACATAAATCTAGGAAGAGAAGTTTTGAATTTGAATATTTGGTTCTTAAGTGGGATCACCCGCATGATGAAAAGGGAAAACATACAAAGTTTCAACACCTATGGGTTGGCCCATTTCAATTTGCTGAAAAGTTAGGCCCCTCGAATTATAAGTTACAAGATTTACAGGGTTGGGAAGAGAATCTGTTTGTCGATGTTCTGGTTCTCAAACTTTATTTCACCTAGTACTGTAGGAGCTCTTTGTACATAAATAAACCTTTCTTTTTGATTTCCGATTTCTTTTAGTTATGTTTACTTTATTTCCATTGATTTTATTTGCATTTGATTTATTTCAATATTTTTATTCAGTTTAGTTTTTATTTCAGAATAAGCCAGCTCAATCTTTTGGATCTTGGGGGACATTGGAATTTGGACAAATTGCATATATTTTAATCTAGGAATTGCTCAATTGAATTTATCTATGTCAAATTTTTGGTCAGAACAAGATTCTTTAATTTGATAGACTGCTGAAGGGAAGTTATTTTAAGAAGACATTGAAGTCCTCTTTTAAACCTTATTAAATAACTAAGGTAGACGAAGTCTAGAATACTATTTTGGGGCTCCATCCACTTCACATTAATATCTGTCCTAGGAAGCTTGCCGCAAAAGACCCACGGAAAGGAAGCATAACGACTGGGTGTATGGTATTCAAAATAATCTCATGCCACAAATCAAAGACAAAAGGATTAATATAAAGAGTCAAATTTCTAAGAAAGAAAATATATATCAAAAGGATATATTGAAGACATAAATCGGTAAAATGATTGGATTGCTAAAAATGGTTCTTCTCCATCCGTGAGCTGAAGAAAATTATCACTCACACAAAAGGACACCATGGATGGAAGAACCCAAATAAAATCTCAAATACAAAAGAATCAATCTGGGAAGACTCAAAAGACAAAAGTCTTAAGCATCAAAAGAGTGCAAAAGGCATGGGAATAAGGAACAAACGAATGCATCTGTCCAACTTTGTTACAATCTTGTGGTGTCACAGTCGGAAGCAACCAAATATAGAGGTAAATGAATCTCACATTTTGTCCCCAAAATAGTTATCGAGACTTTTAAAACCTGGTTACCATACCCCACGGAACTACAATCATTGGAATGTTCTGAATCTTGCGTTCCTCGAGAAGTCTGGAATTTTTTAAATAATCTTGAAGAGGAATGGGATGAGTTGCTCTAATGAAATTCCATAAAGCAGTTTGCGTTTTGAAAGATATGTTTTCCAGATATCTATGTTCACTGGGAAGTCACCAATTATTGTTGCTGCAACCACTACCCCAATTGTTGTGATTTTGGGCCCCCCCTTGAATTTTTAGCTTTTATACTGCCCCAGCTAGACTTTTCTTTCTGAAGAGTTTTCTATGACTTAGTTTATTTTTTACAAACATCAGAGAATCCTTTTATTGAAAATTGAAACTCAGGTTTTTTACCTGATGTAATCGGTTGCACTTCTCGAGTCTAGCCGACATGTTGGGGAAGCTCGTGTTACTCATCTGATTCTTGGCTTATTCCTCATGGATTTTTGGAATTTTTTTTTGGGCTTGTCGATACATTGGCGAAACTCAGGTGTTGAAGCTGACCTTCTTGGCAAGTTTTTATGTTTCTTTTCGACAATTTGTTTGTAGCCTTAGCGGAAGCTTGTCGAGTCATCTCGTCAAATTTTTTCGACGGTGTTGGGACAACTTGAAGACTCAAGCCGATTTGTTCGGGGATGATTTATTTTCTTTTTCGTCAGCCTCTCGTCAAGAAATTTTTGTGGGTTTTTCGATGAGTCTTTCTAGGAGCTTGTGCCAATAGAATCAGTAGCACTCATATTATCAGTCAAATGCGTTCGGATGAACTGATAGTTTGCACCCGATGGTGATTTTATTTTTGTTTACCGATGAGGTTTTCGGGAGTTTTCGCTAAGTCTCCATGACAACAATCAGAAGAAATCCAATGTTGGAGCCGACGATGTCGTAGACGATTTTGTTTTCATTTCCAATGGGGGTTTGAATTGAACAAATAGCTTTAGTGTCGGGCAAAGTTTCCCATAGCCATCTGATAACTTTAGATCCTCTTCATGAGTCCACCCGACACTGCTGCGGCCTCTTCATTGTTGTTTCCCGATTTGGATGGTTTCGCCGATAAGGATTGTTACCTTTGGCACTAAAACAACATTTTATCCTTGGGAATTTAATCACCTATATACCACATTTAATGCGTTTTATGGAGTTTTCTATTTAATACTCAGGGTTTTGTTTTACGGTTATTTTCACCTACCGTTTGGAGTGCTCCGAGTTGTCAATCACCACCAGGATCAAGCCAACCGTGTGAGTTGTTTCTCACCAACTCCCAAGATTTTCTGCAAGGTAGGATTCAAAATATATCCTAATCACAGTTTGTTTTTTCTAGTTTAATTGGGTGAACAAGT
This sequence comes from Pseudotsuga menziesii, assembly GCA_001517045.1. NCBI lineage: Eukaryota > Viridiplantae > Streptophyta > Pinopsida > Pinales > Pinaceae > Pseudotsuga > Pseudotsuga menziesii. The sequence continues at coordinate 132,079 of LPNX011026629.1, forward strand.
GTTTAGGTTTTATGGCTTAGGGTTTTTCCCCAGCCTGTGGTATTTATAGTGCGTATACAAACCCATAGAAGGACTTTGGGTTCAGTGTTTAGGGTTCGTAGAACTTTGGAGGGTGTCTCGATTTATACCATGCCATGAATCCTTAGCCTCCCAGATTTTATTTATCTCTCATGATTATAGAGGGTTTTTCCCATTTGCTTCACTCCACTCGGCCTCATCAATTAGACCATGTCAAACTCAAGCATTGGTGGGGTTTTGTCTAGTTGAACATTTCATCGACTGTGCCTCCCTTGGTTGATGTTTTCATAGGTAAAGTACCATCGTTGGTCGAGGTAGGGTTGACGATGTTCTCCCCAGACTCAAGTGCAGGTCGGTCGTGTTGTTAAAGCCACTAGGCTACTGTCATTTGTTCTCAGTAGTTTCTATAGGGAAATTCCCTTGTTCAATATTTAGAGCAAAATGTTTCCCATTCATGGGGTGTGCAGAACAATTTCTATAGAAAGCTACAGGTGGCTTTTGTTTTTCAAAACCTAAGGTCTAAGACCCATGAAGCATGAGATGTTGTTTTTGATTAGTCTAGTCGTAACCTGTTTTTCACCTCTCGTTTTTTAGAATAGCTGGATAACCTTATTTTGTGTTACAAATCCTTTTTTAAGATGTTCAAAGATGAAATGGTAAATGTAGTTTTGTTGAAATAAACTCTTGTTTATCATTTAAAAGTTCTATTTATTTTCTTACATTTTTTGTAGTTTCGCATCTCAGTATTCTATAAATGATGCATGCATGACGGTAATCACAATAACTCTAAAACTTGCTTTGGTGTGTTTATGGCAGTTTCATTCTTCATACAACAACATGCCTAAGAAAGGGAAGAAGAAGGCCCAGGCCCTAGGAGATGAGCTAGAGGTAGAGATTTTACCTAAGGTGGAAATTATTTACAAGGACACAAAATCCATCACGGGGTTGGGCCAGAATTCAGATGGGGTCATATTTATCAGATGATTAAGGACCAAGCTGTTCTAGAGGCTGGCCTCAAAGACATACCATTGTATATAAATATAATTAAATCTGCTATCATGAAAGTCTCTACATGCCCCAAAATATTCCTATGTGCCGAGGTAATCGGTTGGATTCTACCACTGGAAGATACGAATACTATGATCCTATCAAGCACAAAAAATAGGGTTTTGTTGCTTTCATCCCCATGTATATAACTAAAACATCTAAGTTTCCAAACCCCCAGTTTATATGACAGATAAATGGATAAGGGATCTAGACTTAAATGTGTTTGACTGTGTGAAGAAAATGAGGGTATCCGAGAAGCAGTTTCACCAAAAACCCTCAGATGAATACAAGACTACAAATTTACGCACCCCGTACCGCCTCATAGCCCTAATGCTGAATCGGATTTTCGAACGGGAAAATTGGAAATTTTATAAGATAAGCTGGATACCCTTGATATATTACGTAGCCATGCAGGGTACTATTTTCAACTGGGCCGACATCGTGTTAAGCAACATATCTTCATGCATATCTGCAACACTTGGGGGTTTGACTCAAAGGAAGTCAGAGTTTGATATGATCTCTTTCTTAATTGACTGCATCTTATGCACACATTCTTTCTCAGTGCTAAATTGGAAATGGTAGCCAACTAGGACTCCTATATACTCTGCATATCAAATCATATTGGCACATAAGTATTATAGTTTCTATAAGAACATCTGTGAAGATTTTATGATGCCACTATAAAAGCTAATATTTCTTAAGGATTGCAATTGCATGTCTGAAGGAGCATTGGAGATGGTGAGCGAATATGGGGATTATTTTTTCTCCGAGGAGGGTCTGTATTTAAGAATGTATGGGGGATCCAAAGCTCCTTCCTTGATACCAAAGTATCACTACAACAATTTTGACATTTAGGGGCGGTTGTCTTCCGCCTCCAAAAGTCACTTTTAGAGGCAGTTCTGGATTTGGCGATGGTCTTTACAAAATATCCCCTAATAGCACTGATGCTAAAATTTTTGACTTTTAGGGGCGGTTCTGGAGAAAATAAAAACCACCTTGAAAAGTGACTTTTAGGGGAAGTTCTAAACA
>LPNX011026629.1:134501-201814 GCA_001517045.1 Pseudotsuga menziesii
ATTCTTCCGTTCACTTAATGTCCACTTTAACATATCGGCCCCACTTAACAATTACTTACTAGAGCCGACATCTCCAGGAGAGTCTAATAACCCTAGTACCCCACAACTGTGGGGACTTTGCCCTCTGATCAACAAGGAGGGTTGACATTGACACAACTGTGGGGACTATTTCCTTGACTTACAATGGAGGGTTAACCTCAATGGCTTTACATGACTTGTTACATTATTCAATCTCCCGATCGGAACATTGGGGCATGACATGACTCAATTAAATTATAGATACTTCCTGGAATAAACATCATGGTACAATACATAAGATATAGAAGTGAATACATTCCGAAGTTACAATTACATCAACACTCCCTCTTAACTAGGAAGGTATTCTCTTGACACAATTTATCAGCACAAGTCTTCTTCTCTGTATCATCTGGATCATCATCAAGTCATCCTCGTCTTCAAGTCATTTTCATCTTCAAGTCATCTTCATCATCAAGTCATATTCATTGTCAATTCATCTTCATTTTAAAGTCATCTTCATCAAGTCTGGATCATCATTGGATCTGGATCGTCACTGGATCATCACTTGATCTAGATCGTCACTGCTGGATCGTCACTGCTGGATCATCATCAAGTTTGGATCATCACTATTGGATCATCACTGCTGGATAATCATCAAGTCTGGATCATCACTTGATCTGGATCATCACTTTTGGATCATCATCAAGTCTAGATCATCACTTCTGGATCATCACTTGATTTAGATCATCATCAAAGCTAGATCATCACTAAATCATCATCATCATTACTGCTTCTACTATCTCAATCAAATGGTGCTATCTCTTCATTCTTCTCATCACAGGAATTTCTATAGAGCCAACTCTTTTTCATGCTGGTTGTAGGCATACCCTTCATGTAGGTATTCAACACTTATATCTGAACCTAAGTCAGAATGGCCTACCCAGCTCTTACATCTGACCTCATCTTATCAGAAAGGCACGCCCAACACTCACATCTGACCTCATCTTGTTAGAAAATCCCAGCACTCACATCTGACCATGTGTAAACACATCGCCCCATAATGGCTCAGCACTTATATCCGACCATGTGCAAACACACTGCATCGGAAGGGCTCAACACTTACATCCGACCATGTTTGAAAACATCACATCGAAAGAGCTCAACACTTACATTCGACCATGTTAAAAAACATCACATCGAAAGGGCTCTGCACTTACATTCGACCATGTTCCAAAACATCACATCGGAAGGGCTTAGTACTTACATTTGACCATGTTCAAAAACATCGCATCAAGAGGGATTTGCACTTACATTCGACCATGTTTGAAAACACTGCATCGAAAGGGATCTCAGTCCCAGACTGAGGATTCCTGTTAATTGACCACGTGCTTCCATTCTCCCAGAGAATGGAATTATCCCTTATATCTGATCAAGTGGGAACACATCCCTCAATCACATCAGAATGTCCATGCACTCACATATGATCATGTAAGACTACATCCCATAGTCATATCAGAATGGCCCTCGGTCCCAGACTGAGTATTCCTGGTAGATTACCAGGTGCCTCCATTCCAAGAATGGAATTCAATACTTATATATGATCATGTAGGAACCAATCCTACAGTCACATCAAAATGGCTCGGCACTCACATTTGACATGGAAGGAACCAAATCCTCTCACCATGATAGAATGGCTCAGCCCTTACATCTGACCATGGAAGGAACCTAATCCTCTCACCATGTTAAAATGGCTCTAGGTCTCATCATTTCCCCTTGGAGGGAACCTTGATCTTGAGAACACCAAGCTTCTCCCTGAAGTACTTAAACTTAACTTTGGCCATTTCTAGCATAGAATCACATCAGGGTTGATTACGTCCAAAAATGACCTACGAGCTTTGCCAGGATTTATGTTCAGACAACCTGTCTCATCATCTATGCTAGAAATCACTTTTTCGAGAGATCTTGATCTAGATCATTGCTCCTCTCTGCATCATACAAAAATGCAAGTCAGATAAACCAAATCAAATAGGAGTTTTCAAAAGAAACATACTACCTCCCAAATATCAAGTGGCAACATCTTTTGCCTCAGCTCTACTCAACGCCATGCAGGACTCCATCCTGCCAAACCAAGAGATCACACTTGATCCCATACCAAAGTAGCACCTTGAAGTGCTCTTCCTATCAATGGCACTTCCTGCCCAATATGAATCCACATAATCTTTTGATTCACCTCATACTTGAGCCCATAATCAACTGTACCCTTCAAGTACCTCACTGCATGCTTTGCAAACATTAGGTGAACATGTCTCAATGTGTTCACAGCAAAGCAAATATCTGGTCTCCTATTTGTCAGGTAAATCATCTGACAATACATCATGGCATCAACCGACTCTGATGAAGCAACACTCAATAACTTCAGGTTCGATGCCATAGGTGTGGTCATGGCCTTGCAGTCCATCATCCTGAACCTCTTCAGGATCTCTACTGCATACTTCCCTTGTCCACACCTCCATGCCTAGAATGTAGTGCATCATCCCCAAGTCCTTTATCTCGAACTCAGCAGCAGGTCTTCTTCTTGCAAATTTAATGAGTTCCTCTTTTCTGTCAGGAACAAGTCATTGACATATAATAGGAGCATCATTGGTCTTTCACCTTTAACCTTGAAGAAAAGGTTGGAATCCACTTTACTCTTAGTAAAGCCTAGAGTCATCAATAATCTGTCCATCCCATCGTACCATGTTGAACCTTAGGATCTTATGTAGTCACTCCCTCTGAAGTGGAGCATCATTCTCCCTCTGTCTTTATTACTCTATGCACTGAAACATTCTGCACCAGAGTGACAAGTAGCTTCCTTTGCTACTAAAATTCTATGTATCCATCTAGGATCATTGGATACCAAGATCCTCTATCTTGAACTTTTTCAAAAGTTCTTCTTGAACCCATCTGTGAGCTTGTCATCTTCTATAGGCTTTCATCTTCAACCTTGTAGCAAAGGTTCAGGTCTTCATCAAGATCCTCATGTATGTGTTATCCCATGGGTGTCTTCTGAGCTCGTACAAGGTATTCTTTCATTTTCACACATGATTCTTCCTTTCATGTGTATTTCTAGTGGTTGCAAATGTTTCTTCATAGTCTATGTCTCGTGCTACGAATCTTTCCTTGTATCCCGTGATGTTTCCATCTACTACATGATGGAACTATGAAATTCCCTTCATGTATCGATACTACATCCTAGACATCATTCTTCTTGAACTGGCCTTCCCTTTCTTCTTGGTTACTTCTTCATAGCTAGAAGGTTTTGCATCAATGATGTCGCTGCATTTGTCATATTATTCTTCATCTTGAACTGTCGTCACTTGTTCTTCAGAACAAGTCTCATCCTTCTTTGCTTGTAGGCGATTTTTCACGATCTTTCTTACAAGTCAAATGCATTGTATGGTTAGAAACATTTCATAAGGTATATTCATAATGAAAAATTCTTGTGCATAAATATATGATCATGCAACTACTTTAGCCAATACAACATCCATCCATATCTCACGAAAACTTTCTAGATGCCTTCCATCTCTACCAGGACAACACTGAGATTGTGCACTAATCCAATATGTCAGCAAAGAGGTTTCATTCTAGATAAGTAGCAATGGAGAGTTGTATAGCACCATGAGCTACTTACCCGTCACATGCATATTAGTAGTATACTGTCATTAATGCAAACATTCTATCATGCATAATACATCAACTGAAAATAAACAAATTGCATAACAAAAAACAATATCATGAAATGCCAATTGAATACTTATCTTTATTTGTTTCGTGGGTAGATTCCTTCTTGAGCCTTCAACTTCATCATCTTCTTCATTCATAATAGCATCGTTTCTTATCCAAATGCTAAGATGGATAAGAGGCTCTTTAAGAATTGAGTTCTTCATATTACTCATCACTTGAGGTATCTTATTTGGATGGTGAGAGCTTGATCTTCAGTTTCTCCCATCTTCTCTTCTCTTATTATGAGTCGAGCTTCTTCTTCTTCCCAGAGTTTGCTGAAAGTAATCACTTCCTTCTAGAACACATTACTTGAATGAATGAATGCCATGATACTGGGAGGTCATTCAAGGTGGTTATCACAACTTCTCCATTCTCCACTTCTTCTTCTACTGCTTCAAGTTGTTCTTTGATTTGAGAGACCCTTGTAAAGTATGACTGTATGGTCTCTGCATTCTGGATCTTCACATTCTTCAACTAGTTTCTTAAGGTCATATTCTGATTTATTTTCTTCCATTCAAATAGCTTGGTAAAGGAATCAAACATATTCAGTGTCTTTAGGGAAGACACTTGTGGTACAAGTTGATCCGTGATTGAATCAGCAATGATCTTCTTGGCCTTGACTAAGTTCTTCTGGTGTAAGGCTTTTAGCCTCATCTCCCTCTGGAATTGGAACCTCTCCACTCATGTAGGTGTCCAATTCATTTCGTTCAGAGAGATCATATACTTCCATGCTTGGAAGTTGTTAACTTCACCAATCTTATCATCCAGCTGATGTGATAGATCACTTTGAAATGAGAACCTCAAATGAAAATAGCAAAAGATTAGATCTTACAGATTTGAGGTGTCCATCCTGGTTCTGGAGCTGGCTGATCTAGGGTTTGTCAGAGAAACCATTATTTTCAAAACTTGGAATCTTTTAGATCTAATTGGATAGAAAGATATATCTCTTTAAGGTGATTTGTCCAATGTACTCCTTTTCTGAAAACAGTGGAGGGAAGCTCCCAGAATAGGAAGCCCTAGTTTTCCAATTTCTTCTGCAGAAATACTTGATATTGTTTCTACAATATATCCTAAATTAATTATTATTTGTGTCTAAAAATTTGAACGGAGGTATCCTCTCCTGTCCTGGTTCCAACACAATAGGTTTCATCAGAATTGGTTTCACCAATTAGAACTTACTATCGTTTTCCGAAGGTGACCTATTTCAGGACTGTTCAGCATAACGAAGTTGTGCGGAAGGCCACGTGTTACTATTTATTCTTCTTCTTCTGAAAGTTGGACCATAGAAATTAAAGTCCATATAATTTATGGAACAACTTCAGAAATTTTATTTGGACCTTTTTATCCCGAGATATAGCAATTCTCCCTAGGTGTCCTGTTTAGGGATGAATCCTGGAAGAGGCTGGAACCCTAACTTTGAGGGATCATATCTCCTAGAATATAATGAATATAAGGTTGAAGTTTGGATACAGTGTAAATAAGGATTTTGTATTCATTTTGTGAAGGTTTTATCTCTTGAGTCTTCTCTAATCCTGAGATATAGAGAATGTACCAAAACATATCAGTTTTAGCATTTAGGCTTTTTCCAGCTCGGGGTCAAACTAGGGTTTGACTTTCCCGAAGTTTTACCCAACCAAAAATATCGACCCAGGTCTCTAAAATTCTATTTTGATGAGGAGATAAATCCTACGCTGGGCTCACTCAAAAATTCCTCTTCTGTAAGAAGCCCTAATTTCCTGCACCAAAAACTGAAAATGTCCGGAATCAAATTTTGCTTCGACAGAAAGATGTGCTCTTCAATGGAGAGTCATCCTAGCATACCTTTGCAGATGGATTATGGAGAGAGACCCAAAAATTAAGAATCCCTAGCTTTTGTAGCTGCACAATGTCTTCTTCTCAGGTTAGCTCTGATACCATGTTATATTTTTATCATTCAAGCTAGCATTATATTAGGATCTTTAACTGAGAGAATGACTAGCACAACAATAATCACAAGAGACAAGAGACACAAAGAATTTTCCTCAAGGAAAACATAAAGGAGAAAACCCCGCAACTTCCTCAAAGATAGAATGAGAACCAATGGCAGCAGTAAAACCCAAAAACATAAAGATGATCTCCACAGCTTCTCTCTTTGTCTCTCTCTCTCACGTGAGAGAGCTACTTCTCTCTCACTCATGCGCCCCAATGAGTGAGTGTGTGTGTGATAAATAGAGAGGCTCACTCTCTATTTATATTATTTCATTCACTTAATGTCCACTTGAACATGTCGGCCCCACTTAACAATTACTTACTAGAGCCGACATCTCTAGGAGAGTCTAATAACCCTAGTGCCCCACAACTGTGGGGACTTTTCCCTCCGATCAACAAGGAGGGTTAACCTTGACAGAAGTGTGGGGACTATTACCCCAACTTACAATGGAGGGTTAACCTCAATGACTTTACATGACTTGTTACATTGTTGAATTTCCCAATCGGAACATTGGGGCATGACATGAATCAATTACATTATAGATGCTTCCCAGAATAAACATCGGGGTACAATACATAAGATATACAAGTGAATACATTCCAAAGTTACAAATACATCAATGTTTTAGGGGTGGTTTCAAAAGAAATGAGAACCACCCATAAAAGTGACTTTTGGGGGTGGTTTTGATCTTTTCCCAAAAGTAATTTGGGGGCGGTTTTGGCTTCAGAGGTAGTCTTTACAAAAATGCCCCTAATAGAGTCAATGCCAATTTTTTTTCCTTTGAAGGGAGGTTTTGGCAGAAGTCAAAACCACCCCTAAAAGTTACTTTTAGGGGAGGTTCTAAGACCCCCCCCCAAAAGTGATTTGGAGGCAGTTTTGTCTTTGGAGGTAGTCGTTACAAAACTGCCCCGAATAGAACCGATGCTAAAAGTTTTAAATTTTAGGGGAGGTCCTGGAAGAGATCAAAACTGCCCCAATAAGTGACTTTTGGGGGCAGTTCTAACCCCCACCCCCCCTAAAAAAAAAATCACTTTTAAGGGCTAATATAAACCCCCCTCTTTCGTACCTATGAGGGAGGTTCAAAATCGCCCTTAAAAGTCTCTTTTATAAAACTGTGGGGTTGGTTCTAAACCCCCCTCGTGGGTACCTATGGAGGCAGTTCAAAACCCCACTCATAGGTACCTACAGAGGCTGTTCAAAACCCCCCTCACAGGTACCGACGAAGGAGGTTCAAAACCCCCCTTGTAGGTACCTACGAAGGCAGTTTAAAATCTCCATTAAAATGCTTTACAAACCTTTGGGGGCGGTTATAAACCCCCCTCATAGGTACCTTTAGAGATGGTTTGAAACCCCCCTAAAACTCTTTACAAACCTTTGGTAGTGGTTATGAATCCCCCTCGTAATGACATATGAAGTCAATTTGGAACCCCCCTCGTAGCCATAATTTAAAACATCAATATTGCAATATCATTAGGGCACAAAAGAATAGAACCCTTGTAAAGTAGGCGCTTTACCATTTGAGCTAGAACCCTTTAATAATTGGGGAAAGGGGCAATATTAACACCAAGATTGCATCATTTGTAATTCTAAGAAAATACTAATAATCCCAACATTGTTTCTGACTCAAGATACCGAAGAAAGTAGTCTGAATGGATTTGACCTTATAATTTTGTTGAACTTGAAAAGTTTCATATGCAACATTGATTCAATGAATAAAATAGTAATACATAAACATTTTGCAGAACAATGTTAGCATTCTATTTCATACACATACTCTAGAAGTGAACATCTAACTAGAATTTCAAGTATTCATGGATAAGAACGAGCATTTGTTTTAATGGTTGCTTGATGGATCCATGTAAGAGTATCCTTATCTTAAAATTTATTTCAGTAGATCAATGGGTTCTACAATTACAACATATTTAGACCCAACTCAAACCAATATGGTGATATAAAAAGCATTCAACTACACTATGGAGAAATAAAAATATTAAAAATTGCATAGCACGGATAAATCTATAATCTTTTCTAAGATAAACAACTCATAATAATGCATTTATAGATATAGAATACCTCCAACTGATATAATCATGAATGAACACCACCATCACTCAAAAGGCCAACGAGATGAAGTGTGCCATTTTCAAAGCACTCCTTAATGTATTTAAACCCTTCTCCCTCTTATATTTTTCCAGAGGCAAGAGCATAATCCACTAATTTTGCTCTGCACCCAAAGTCAAAATCAAAGTTAATATGTTTCCCATTCTAAAAGATGTAGCACAAATAAATAGTAGAAATATCCTTTCAGTTACCATTTATACAATTATAAATTACATCTTATACAAATATCATATGATATCACCCCAATTTGTAAGGTGGTCAATAAATTAACTATTAAACAACCATGATTTCAACAAAATGTTAATGCTTACCAAATCTTAATGCAGGGAAAAATACCCAATGTATAGGATTCTCATAAGTAACTCTGAATGCAGAAATGATACACATGCAAGATATTCCTTCTTCACTCTAATCCTTGACATTTTTCATGAGTAATTTTCCAAAAGTAAAAAAAACCACAAGCAGCAAAAATAAAGTGAGATGCTTGTTTACCTTACTGGAAATTAACATATTTCAAGCATAGTAAGTCATAGAGGATAGTAGAGTCGAATAAGGACTTTGTTCCTTCTTTGAAAGATTTGGAAAACAGAGTTAGAGTTTTATTTAATCCAGTTGAGTCATTTATATGGATAACTTAGCTTTAGCTTATAGATCTTGTTAGCTCGCAGAAGCTTTTATGTAGCTTATTGGAGCTTAGTTAGCTCGAGGAAGGTTCGATAGAGAGGAAAAATATTATAGTTCATACTCTTGGAGCTTACAGAGAGAGAGAGGTCTCTGTTTGTAATGATCGATCCATTGTATTTAGGTTCAAAGAAAGGACCATTGTGAAATAAGATCCTATGCCTGTATTTTTGGGTTAATTGAGTTTGGAAGAAATTTCCCATTTGAATCATATCTTGTGACCATGTTGACTATATGGTTAGTTGAATGAAAAAATGTATTGAGTATTGAAATTTACACACAGTAAGTCAAATTTAGCCGTGCATTGTGTTAGCACTGTTTTTGTGCTAAATAGTTGGAGGAATAAGATCTGATAAAATTTGTGTCATATGACCTCAAAAAATACTGAGAGTTTTCTATAAACTTCCCTAAGGGTAATCTCTAACCCTAGGCTGGAGGATGATCTAAAATACTTGAGCTTTTATGCCTCGATACTGTAGGCATAGTTATATGTAGTTCTGCACATCCTAGATGCAAAGGAACCCTTATCAAAACCAAAATGAAGAGCCATAGTTGTAGGCAATTTCACTTATCCTGGATGCAAAGAAGTGATATTTTGGGGTTTATTACATAAAGGATAGAGGTGATAGGTAATCAAAGCTCCAGACGCCATTTAGACAGATCTACAAACAAAAATCAAATCCATGGCATAGATCACTTCCCGAAATCCAAATGTTCGTTGTTTTAAGTGTATGATAATCAAAGGTGCCCTAATTATCAAATGATGGAAGGTGAGTATGGCCCTCACATGGAGTGGAAATCAAGGACATTCCAATACCATCACTAGGAGAGGTCAATGAACGCCAAATGTCTAGTCCGCATGCCATGAGTTAACTGAGGGATGATGAATATTGGAGCCAGAGGTCACTTCCGCAGTTGGTAGCATGACATCGTAACAAAAAGCGACGTCATGGATGATATCTCCACATAAGGATTAGATCTTGAACCCACATGAATGAGTGTGTTGTCATAATGCTACTCGATGATGGCATATGTGAGGGTTTGCCGAGGCTGTTGCTGAGTTGGACCCTCTAGTTCTTTATAAGCACCACAGTCTGATCCATTCGAAGATACTGACTAGGTAAATTTTGAAGAGAGGAAAAGGTGGTTGAATGTTATTTGGCCAAGAATCTTGAGAGTCTTGAAAGGAGGTGCATGATGGCTGTCTGTTTGAGAAACCTATTTGCAGAGTTATTCTAGTGGCTGATGGGAGCCACTCCGAAATTATGCCATTCCTAATATTTCATGCTAAGAAGGCTCCAACCATTAGGGTAAACATGTTCATTACATTAGAAAAGTGTTCTAACACCAGTAAGGTTGATGTAAGGATGTTCATCACATTATAAAGACCGTATGAGGCTGGTGAGGGAATTGTTTTCCTAATAGAATGCAACACCCCGACAGAAGCAGTGCCTGGAATTTCCTGTCCAATGGGTATCCCGTCGAAGCCTCCGAACGTGGTCGTTGTTTCCATAATCATAGCATGTAGCATCCATTGCTAGTGGTGACCGGTTGGAGTGAATGCTAGTACAGGGGGATGGATGATCAGAGGCCTTCGTTTTCATTTCCACCGACTCAACTTGCCAAATTTATCTGGGGTGATGACGAGTATAAGAAGGTGTCGCGCCATATGACCTGTAGGAGGACCTTGCTCCTGGGAGAAGATAAGCACAATAATGACAAGCTCATCAAGGAATTGTTACTATTAAAAAATAGGGCAGTATTTCCCTAGGTATCTATAGACAATAGTGTTACTAGGACACAAAAGTATCTGGCAGGAAGTCAAACACAGAAGGCACATAAACCTTCGTGCCAGCTATGAACACAGGAAGAATATGCCATCGAACAAAGAATGAAAATACAAGGTACAGAAGAAGAAGGTCATGTGGCATGATAAATAAGAGGATAAACAACTCAATTCGAGTCATCAGAAAATTGCTAAAGGTGTCTTGAGCCGTTCTTTTCACAATCGACAAGCCTGAAAACTATAGATGTTGCATTACTGTTTAATTCCAACATGCACATCTCTCCATATTCTCTATTTTGTATGTATTAATCATGGTGAATATGCCACGTCTAATTTTGTTAGGAGTTTGATTATGGTTGTAACTAATTTCTAGCCCTGTTTCAAGGTTAGTCTTGGGGGCCTGAAACACTATAAGTAGACCCTCTACAAAAGGGTAAAGGGTTGAAACCTTGTAAATATTTCGGTATGGGTGGTCCTATTTTGGGACAAATGTAAAGCTTTTCAGAAATGGGTAGGTGGTTTTTGGATCTGTTATTCGGAATGTAATTAAGTGACTATGCAGTAATACAATCCTTTTATTTACAAAAAAAAATATTGGAGAAATATTCTACAAGTGCTTTAATTTCTCACCTTTCATAAAAAAGGATGGATACAATTCATATATAGTCTGATATTAATGTCTTAAAATAAAATGCATTTACCACCAATGGCCACAAACAACAAAAAAGTAGTCAATGGGATTGCTAACTACATCATGTAAAATCCTTTAATAGTGGTCAGGGAAGCTTCAGGAGACCTATAGGTGATACTCCCAATGCCTAAAAGGAAACCTATAGGTGATAATCCCAAATAATGTTGAAATTATATTGATAGTAAGGATCTATACCTCCAAGTTCATCTTTGTTTCTAATAACGCTAGATGATCTTGGTGTCCTCTATGCTTTACACAAATATTTCACACAAATTATTTGTTACACCCTCAATCGGGTATACTTTTGGTTGTAACAAATATGTTGTAATTAAATATTTTGTAATCAAATACTTTCAATATTGTTCATTAAATTACCTTCCCATGGTCAATAGATATCCCGCAATTAACTTATTTCCTTCAATAAATGTGCAATAAAATCATTTCATAAAATAGACAAGTAAAATTGTACTTAAAATGAAGAAATCAACACGTTATAATCAATTAAACGACAATAATATATCTAATTGACAAATTCGTTATGGTGATAACTTATAAATATGCATTAGAGAACGATACAAATTGTCTTTATATTCCTTTCCATTCCGAAGACCTGCATATATCATGAAAAAATGGTATGTTCATTAAATCCATTGATAGAAATGTAAAAAAAGGCATAACATATATGAAATTGTAAAAAACAAAATGAAAATACCTGAATGAGCTTCTCTTGGTCTTAAGAATATATTATTATCTACTAAACAGGGCCAACGACGTGAAGGTTGAATCTCATATGGCCATCCCCCCCTCACATCACTCTCAATTCCCCACACCCAATCTATCTACTGTAAAAATAAATGAAATTTACATAACCGAATAAAACAGATAAGATCCACGCATAAACAGTAGCAGAACACAAAATATATGCATGAAAGGTAAATCCAAGTAATAATCTAAGATATCAATTTTCACAAAAACAACTTAAATGAGAACTGATAAATAAATCATGCATGCTACTTACTAAACAACATCCAACCATGTTCCTTCACAATCTTGTCGAACATAATCCATGCCACCATCACCTATAGCTTCATCCTCTTTGCATTTCTTCCCTTCAAAATATGCAACACTTGATAAATATGCATACTCCAATTCATATCTATTACAATTTCTTGGTCCCTTCGGAGGGCATGTCAAAACTACACACTAGTCATTCTCTAACAGATCTTGTACATAAAATACCTGTTTCGCTTGTGATGAGAGAATAAATGGATTGATCTTGCACTCTATCCTTACTCAAGCATCTCTTCAAATTCACCATGGTGAAACCAATTTCATCAACTTTCATTCCATTCTTTGTGTACATCTATCCAATCACATTTGAACAATGGACACTGCACCAAATAGTATTCCAATGACATTATTTCTTGAGTCACTCCATAATATGTTTTCGTTTGATGTATAGGATTTTTATCCTTTGCAGTTGATCTCATTAATGTTTGTGCATCTATGCACATGCCACTATTTTGGTTTCCCCTAGCATTTTCTATGCTTTTAACATGAAATCTACACCCATTGATTAAGTAGGCATCATACTTAGTTTCATATGTTCTTGGCACACATGCCAACCATTTAAGGGTATCATAAATATTTTCTTTTCCTTCCACTTGTAAATTTTTAAATGTCGTTAGAAAACCATTTAATTTCAAAATATATTAAAAGAATCTCACCTTCCTACATAATAATATTCTTGATCAATGAAGTTTAATTAAATCTAATATGAAGAACATATCATTACCTTTTTTCTTAACCAATCACTAGATTGTTGGTTGTGGATTTTTTGTAGTAAGATTTCATCTTTTTAGCTTGGATGTTACTATTGGCAATTTTTGTCAAGTGCATCCTATTTTGAAGTAATGTCAATAAACAATTTATGAAAATATTGTGATATATTATAATAAAAAATGATTTCATAAGGATGTGCTTATTACTTACTCTATCCAAGGTTGAATTTCATATATGTTGTGCAAGACACATCCGCGGGCTTGTAACAAACTAGCTTTATCTAATTCAATAAAAGTTCCACTAGATAAGGCCTTCCCATATTGTCCAACCTCTCCTTCTTCATCGTCCCAAGATTCATTTCTACTAGGAATGCTTTGAATATATTCCATACCTTCAACATATCCAACACAAAATTTTATGGATTCCTCCATAGTGTAGTTCTCAGCTATGCAGCCTTCGAGCCTATTCTAATTTTTCACATAACTTTTGAAAACTTTCATGTTCCTAGAAAAAACACACAATTTGTAGTGAAATCAAAAGTATGAATAAATAGTTTCTAGTAATGTATTATTATTATATGCACATAAAATTTTGGAATTTATGTGGATTTGCACTTAATAAAATTTTATCGACCTTTCAAAATGGTACATCCATTGATATGCAACTGGTCCGCAATAACGTAGCTATTGCACCAAGTGTATAGTCAAATGTATCATTATATCAAAGAATGAAGGGGGGAAATATTTTTCGAGTAAGAACAAAGTTTCCACAACATCATCTTGTAAGTTATCAAGACTTGTTGGATCCACCATTTTTGCACAAATTCGCCTATAAATGAAGCAAATCCCACAAATAGTGTTTCAAACTACTTTTGGTAGCACATGTCGTAATGCAACTGGAAGGATTTGTTGCATGAGAATGTGGAAATCCTGTGCTTTCATAATATGAAGCTTGAGATATTTCATAGATAAATTAGTTCTAGGGTTTGAACTATATCCATCTATGCCTTTTACATTGAACAAAACATGACAAAGAATCTCTTTCTCCTTTTTTGAAAGAGTGTGTGGTGCAGGTGGAATAAATATTTTTTCCTTTTTGTTGTGGCCACAGTGAATTCCTTATACCCAACTGTTGTAAGTCATCACAAGAATGTTTCCCATCATTTGATTTATCTTTTATATCCAGATGGGTTTGAAAAATACTTTCGCATACATTTTTTTCTATGTGCATTAAATCTAAAATGTGACACACTAGGAGTTTCTACATCCAACTATATAAAAAATCAATGAATTATAACATCAAATAAAAACTAAAAAATATATTCCAATTAAACACAATGAAATCCTTAAAGCATCATACCTTTTAGGCCTTAAGTTAATGTGTGCACATACCTCCCAATATGGTAAATTGAATAGAATTGACCTTTTCTTCCACATGCCAGTCTTCGAATTTTCACATTTTTTAAAAATTCTCTTTCTTTTTGTACTTTTAGACTTTCCCCATTTCTGTTCCCTTCCTTCTGTTTTTGTAAATATATCTAACACTTGTACAATTTTAGGTGCAATGAGATGCTCAAACTTCCCATTAAATGGTCCTTTTTTAGAACGATACTTATGATTTATTGGAAGATATCTCCTGTGTCCCATGTACACACACTTCCTACTACATTTGAGATACATTGAATCTGTGTTCTTTCCACATATAGGGCATGCACAAAACCCTTTAGTCATGCAACCAACCATATTTCTATAAGCAGGAAAGTCATGAATTACCCACATCAATATACACTTCATATTAAAGAATGAGCTTGAATGAGCATCGTATGTCCTTTCCCCTTCATCCCATGTTAGTTTTAGTTCATTTACCAATGGTTGCAAATAAAAATCTATGTCATTTCCTGGTTGCTTGGGACTAGGTATTAACAATGACAACAAACAACAACTCCTTTTCATGCTTAACCATGGCGAAAGGTTATATGTGACTAGTACTACTAGCCATACACTGTGAGTACTACTCAAGCTTCGAAAAGGATTAAATCCATCCACTTCCATTGCAAGTCATACATTGCGAGGATTGTTGAAAAAATCAGGCCATTTAGAATCTATAGTTTTCCATGTTGGGATATCAATTGGGTGGCGCATTATTCCATCCTTACTTGCATTCTCATGATGCCACCTCATTTTCTGTGAAATATATGTAGAGGTGTAACAAAAACATAAAGAATCATATCTACATTGCAATACTTAGTATATTAAAGAAGATGATTTTTTAGTAGGTTGGTAGTACATGAAGGTGTATGATATAATAGAATTATAAGAGTTCAAAATCATACCTGTACATTCTTTTCAACCTCAGCACTATAGGGAAATACCTCAGCACTTTGGTCGGGACACCTGTACGTACATTTTCCAAACAAGCATCAACCTTCCATTTTGATTCGCCACATGTTGGGCATTCATTTATTTTTTCATATTTTCCCCAATATAAAATGCAATCGTTGTGGCATGCATGTATCATTTCATAGTGCAAACCCAATGATTTTATCAAACATTTTGTAGCATATGTAGATTCTTGAAGTGTATTTCCTGTTGGAAGCATTTCTCTTTGCAACTTCAACAACTAGCTGAAACTTGCATCAGACCATCCATTTCTCACTTTAAGTTTGTACAATTTCACAGTGGTTGATAGCTTAGTGAAACTAGTGCAACCTGGGTACAATGGTGACTTGCCATCTTCAAATAACTTTAGATATTGATTGATATCATTTTTTTCTTCCATTGATTCTACTTGGTCATTTTCACAATTCACATCTGGATTTTCATTATAAGACTGATAAGCATCAGTCACAATTTCAACCATATGATCATCAACCATGGTTTTCTTGTTATGCTTTTCATTCTCAAGAACTTCAAAATCATTTGCAAGCAATGTTGCAAACTCATCATTATGATTATCATATTGATGTCTGACTATGTGTTTATCACCATGTGTAATTTCTTGAGGCAAATCATGCATCTCTGTTGTGTGGCATTTATTTCTCTTGTCAAATATAAAGTCCTGAGTATGACCTTTCTGTCCATGGAAAAACCAAGTTTTATATGAACTTATTATGCCATGAATCATCAAGTGGTCTTATACTTCCTCAAACGTCAATACTGCAACATTGCAACATTTTTTACAAGGGAATATTGTTGTTTTCTTATCGTTTGAATGCCTTTTTGCAAACTCTATGAATTCTTCAACCCTGACTTGATATTCCTTTGACATCCTATATAGAACCAATTTTCACATCACGTAAGAAAAAACACTACATATTACAATGAAGACATATGTTATAAAATATCAAATTGAAGAATCAAAAATAAAAAGTATACCTCATTTTCAAATATGTCCTATCCCTTTTTTGGCCATTTGAAAATAAAACCAACCCAATTTATCGAATTGGCTCCTCTAGAGTTGGCCTCTCAACTTCCTTCAAATATACGGTTAGGAATATTCATGTAGTACACACATATGCTTTCCAAAATATAAATTTACTGGCACATGACAACCATATATTACACCATACAAGCTTCCACCTTGTTTGTGCCAAAAATTGTTTCTAAGGCCAGAGAAACAAGCCAACACACACTCAAGATAAAATTCAATAAAACAGATAGGTTTAGGGTTTCTGTAATGTGTCTTTGGTTGTGAACTTTGAAAACAGCCAGGGAATACATTCATAAGTAAAGAAACTACTGAATCATAAGCAATAAAGGATGAAGATGCATGATATATGTAACAAGATCAAACAGAAACAATATTGAGGTTCATACATAAATGACAGGCATTACTAGCATATAATCATAAACCAGTTAATGAATCTATCAATTTAAGCAACTAAACAAGATGAAAAATGAAGCCAATACTGAGAACTGAAGGGTAAAAGTCATATATATCTCATAGTTTCATCAACCACTGCATACAAGAGTTTTGTACCTTCCTTATGAACAAGTCTGAAAACCAACTGAGCTTGAAGACCTCCTGAAAGCTCTCAAAAATCGAACCCTGCTAATGATTCTCTAATCTCTCTAAATAGAGTTTCTTTACAAAATCAGTTGGTTCTAAAACCCTAACTACCTCTATCAACTCGCTGAGGTAAAGTAAAAATGTATAAAGTTTACAAAATTACAAAATATGCTAAAAATAGTAAATCACTAACATATGTGTTTACTCAAAAGATAACAACTAACTAAATGGACAACTGTCTCAAAGCCTCTTCGCTGCCTTAGTTAAGAGAGAAATTCCATCTAGGGCTTGGTATTTCCTCTTGGCCTTCTTCTGCTCCTGCTCCATGTACTCTATCTTCTTGGTAAGCTCCTTGTTTCTCTGTTGCAGGTCCTAGACTGTTTTTTCAAATTTTGTACACTGTATGTCAGTAGCCCTTTTCCTCTTTAGTGCTTCCTTTGCTACTACTGTTAACTCTTGGAAATGATCATTGACATCTTGAAGGTCCTCTCTCAACCTTTTGTTAGCCATCATTAATCCATCGTTGACCTCCTGCATATAAATCATTTGGTGCTTGTACTGTTTCACAGATTTCTGCAAATTCTCTTTGTCACTGTCGAAAGACTTAATTGCTATGGGGTCCTGTTCAGTCTCAGGTATCCAAGGTATACCAATATTTTTGAAAATATCAGCCTCATCAACTAATAGGTCTGCAGGAACATCTTCAATGCCAGGATTTTCTTCACCTGTTGCTTCAACTAAAGGAGCTTCTTCTTTAAACTGTGGCTGTTTTGAAAGATCACCTCTTATTTCAAGATATATTTCAGATAATTTAGGCATAGGCTGACTTGAATCTTCTAATGATGTCAATGAACTCTTGGTTTTTGCAGGATGCACATAAGAATCTTTTATAGCTGTTGGCTTCTTCTCCTTTCTGCTAATATTCTTGACTTCTGGCTTTTCATCAGGAGATACATCATCTATTACAGTGAGAAACTATATGGCTTTAGGTTTCAGTTTTTATCTGACAGATGTTTGCTTTATTCGAAACTCTTCTCTACTGGAAACCTTCTAAATTGATTGCAGACTGCTCAGAAGTTGTATGAGAGGAATATAAAGCAACAACAATCTCAAACCTATTACTTTCAACTTTCAACAGTGTAAATAGAAAGCTGGTACTAGGCTTTCATCTATTATCAACTCCTCGTTATTTCCATCTGCTTTAAGAAATAGTAAATTTCCACACCTAACAACCTAAGTCTCCCTGCAACTTTTAAAACATTCAGTTCCTTCTGTATTGTTGAGGAAAATAGGTATCATGTAGATTATTCATTCAAAAAAAGAGGACTCTCCTTAATCTGCAGATAGAAACCTTGTGTTGAAAAGACAAGGATGATAATCTTATACTTTGCTCATTTCTTATTCCAAACTTGACCTCAAGACCAACTGATCAGCTTTAAATCATGCAGTGAAAACTGAGTGTTTAGGCTTTCTAGGTCTTCACATTGTCTTAAAAGTCCAAAAATTTTCTCTCATGCTGCACCAGCAACAATATTGATATTTAAATCCTCATGACATACACAGTTTTCAACCCTGCCTCCTTGAAAATTCAACAAATGCATAGTCCAATAGTAAATTAATTTTCAATCTTCACCTTAAAAGAGCATCTCAACATGACCCAGGAAGCTACTTCCTTGGATGAATTTTCATTTCATAGCACATTTTAACATTTACATCGATCAATTTTGATAAAACGAAGCCTGTCGGAAAAAGCCCCAAATTCACAGGTATATGGGTTTATCAAGAAATACCTGCTAACTGATCGACTGCAGTGGTTTAAACTCACGTCCTGGGCTGTCAAATGCTTCTCCTCAAGTGTACAGATGTCCTTCAATAATCAATTTGACTGCAAATATCGGAATTAAAAAGCCCTAATTTCCCATTAGCCTTCATAACCTTGTTTCTGTTCTGTAGCGACACATTCCAGTTTTTTAGCATTTATGGTTATCCACGAACTCTTTCGCCTTTGACAGTGCATGTAAATGACAAATCATGCCACATTAGACCGAAATTCACTGCTAACTGTCAAACCAAAATGCATTAGGAGTAATGATGGCCATGATTTGCTCCACGACTTGGGAACACTTAGAATCATGATAACTCTGCAGCTCACACGTAGAAAACAACTCACAACATGGGATTAGTCATTCATCGACTGAAATCATGATGAAATTTTGCTAAAAAATCGGGAAAAAAGAAGGCCGCGATATTCTTGTAGCGCGCCTTTGGTGATTTTTCGCTCCAGCGCTACAAGAATAATTTTAGTGCTATTTTCTCGCGGTTTTTCAGTTTTTAAGCATTTTGTATAAGGTTTTAATAGCTGCTTGAGTGATAGATATGCTCAGAGTATGCTTAGTGAATCCACATTTGATACAATGACTTTCAAAACCCATTTAAAAAATGTAAAGGATCAAAAAGCAAAGCAGAAATACAAAAACCAAGCTCAAAAGTTTACCTAACAACCAAACATTTTCCTAAAGGAAGCAAATAATCTAACTTAAAACAAAAGAGTTACTTCAAATAAAATGAAAATCAAACCGAAATTGGAGAAATTAAACCAAAATTGAAGAAACAAATTACTGACTAAACACACCTTATAATAACCAAATCCAAACATCAATTATATAATATTTTGGTTTTATATTAAATCCAAGATATTTAATATTTTAACCCATTAATATAACTCTGAAGATAAAAAACAAATTTGCAAAATCTGGTGGGCCCCTCCCCATTGGATATTGCACTCGAAGATTGGAGGTATAACGATCACTTTTAGGGAGCGTGATGGTTTATATGGTCATTGTTGTGACTTTCTGAAAGTGCCTTGAGGATTGTTAAGGGTCCCAAGCCTATGTATGAAGGTACCATGACCTACTGTGGGTTACTAAGGGTGTTGTGAGTGTGTGTAAATTTTTTGGTAGCCTAATTGTGTACTTCTTGACTAGGGTGTGATCTGTTAGTATGGATGGCAGTCTATGTGAGGTATAGTACATGGTTCGCTACCCTTTATTGGACTAGTTATGCAACTAATGAAACCCCTAAGTTGATTCCTCTAACCTATGTGCTAGCTACCAAGCTGGGAGAAAATCTCACAGAGGTCAGAAAGAATGGAACCTACTCCTGGTTGAGGCCTGATGGAAAAACACAAGTAACCATTGAGTACAAAAATGAGAGTGGTGCATGGTTCCTATGCTCATTCACACAATTCTCATATCCACTCAACATGATGAGACAATGACCAATGAACAAGATTTATCTGAAGGAAGTGAGAGGGTTTGATTTTTATACAAGGGGAACATGCTTTGAATAGTAAACTGTAATGACCCCCATTATATCCTGCTGATTTTTTTGGCTTATTTGCTTATGTAATTTGGTTAATGGATTTTGTAAAAACAATTGTCAAAAATACCACTGAGTTGTGCCAAATAGTAGTAGTTAGTTTTTGTATTCAATGTAATGTTGTTATGTTGATGCAGGAGCATAGGCTCAAAAGGGTGAAGTCATTCATGACTTCACAAGGTCAATGGAACTCTTAAGAGACTTAGGGTCTCGTACATTTGTAATTTGGTTTATTTTGTAAAAGCTGAATAAAATGGATAAGGAATCTAGATCATTTTCCACATGTAATAGTTAATAGTTAGGATTGAGTTAGTTGTGAGTCATAGGGTTAGAAGAGATCAATAAGGAATGTACTCCTTTTTTATAGGATCTGGAAACAAAATCCTCTTGTATTTAAATCAATTTGAGTTATTTTCTTAGAAGCTTAGTTAGCTTACAGAGCTTGTTGGCTCGCAGAAGCTTAGGTTGGCTCACAGAGCTTAGGATAGGTCATAGAGGTTTGAGGATAGCTCAAATAATATTTTATTAGCTCATAGATATTGAGAGGGAGAGAAATTCCACATAGCATGAATGGAGGAATGAGAGGTGCACATAAGAGTGAGCGAGGAGTGAACAAGTAGAATTCTCTATGTGTATTTGAGTTTCCGGTGAATTGAATAAAGAACAAAGGATTAGAATTTGTGTGTGTTTTTGATGGATTTCACGTCTTCATATAGTTCTGTAGAAGTATGAATTCATCCCACATTCACTCCATATAACCATGTATATAAACTCTGTGGCTTTGGATTGCCATAGTTGCCAAATTACAGAGAAAAATTGATCCTGTTAGTGATCAATTAAGTGAAGCTTTGTAGATGGTTAATCCTTAACCAATCACTCAAATAAAACAACATTGTAGAGTGGGGATCGATTGTGGGGGAGATCGACGGTTTATAGCGATATCGTCGGGAGAAGTTGCAAGCTTTGAGATTTTTTTCATGTGCATGATATTCTATGTAACACGCTTAATAAATTTTGGAATCCACCATTGATTTGGTGGGGACACTAATCGAACGATCAAAAAGCCATTTCACTGCATGTAAAATTAAGTTGTATGAACAATCAGGCTAGCTGCAAAATTGATAGATCAAAAGTGGGAAGAATCATTGTGCGGAAACTCTTGTTTTGAAAGTGTCAAAATTCAAAAATTTGACTTCCGATTCCCATCTTCTAGAAAGAATTCCGCTGCGGAAGGGAACGTGCAGAAACTTAGAATTCCGCTGCAGAAGAAAGTTAGACAACGCAGAAAGATGTTTAACACAGAGATTTTGTTTCAGATCTCAAGGATTTTGAAGTCTGTACGCAAATCAGTGGCATCATATGTGTAATGTTTGGCTTGTATATTGAATATAAGTTTATGATCTTGATTTTCATAGTGCTAATAGTGAACAGTAAATGCAATAGATATTGCTTTGCATAAATAACAACGAAATTAAACCCTAAATATTATAGTCATATAGATTTGAGTTTACAATGAATGTAACAGTAGTTCTAAGGTGGACAAGCAAATCTGAAATTGCTTTAACTCTAACTTGTAGTTTCCTGGGCGTGCACAATGATTTATGGAAGTGATATTTGGTGCCTCAATTTTTCTTTGGTGTCTGTCTTGCCTTGCCATCTCTTCAAAACAACCCAAATCATCTTCTTCTCAGACTCCCTTATTATGCTACAGCTCCCTCCTTCACTACCCAGAAACCTTATGCACAGTAGTAGTATATTCATGTAGGTGTCAATATGGACTGCAACTCATTTTTTGGCTATAACAACCCTTTATATTGTCCTAGATGAAGCATGGGGATCACTATAGATGTGGAACCATAAGGATATGCAGCCAACAGAAAATAAATTGTCCTCACAAAGAAGACCGAGTCCTCTCTAGATGGTGTAACGACCCATGTAGTCCAATCTCATCCAACAAATGAAGAATAAGACCTCCACAAGATGAAATCGACCCCTTTGTTACTCCTTTTTTTTCAAAAACATAAAAACCAAAAAGAGAATATGCGTGAATCTATAACATCTTATATCTATATGGGCCTAAAAATTTGTTGTGTATAACCACGGCATGAGCCTATAATCCTTGGTATAATATAATATTGTTACTTGTTAGACTCATAGGAAGACCCGCTTGGGATAAACCTTATTATAGAATATGGTATGAGGATGGCGCTAGGGAGTCCTAGTTTCTTATATTGTTATTTTAATTATTGCTTAAGTGTTTCTAGCTTCTATTCTATTGTTTTTCAAGGATATTTATAACTTACAACGTAGGGAGGCTCTAATGGTTAAATATAAATATCTTTTTAATGTGGAGATATCCCAACTTGTATACTAACTAAAATATGTTGTTACTATGATAAGAGATCAAGATATTAAAGTTGTCACCACCATTTTAGCATATCAATGTATTTTTAGGAGCAGTTAGAACTAGCTTCGATCACCTCATTTAATGGCTTGGAAGGTATGAGAAACTTCATTTCCTTTAGAGCTCAAGAAATCTCACTTGGGAGTGAGTAAATTAGTCATAGGTGCAGTGTAATGGCCATAACATTATTAGAGATCACTTGGTTCAATAATTTAATATACCACCTGTTGTTGTCTCTCCAATGACCTAATTAAATAGAAATTCCCATGCAGGCATATGTAAAAACTACTACACTTCCACCACTAAAATGGTTCATTGAACAATGCAAATACATAAATGAGGTGGAGGCTATAGATTGGCATCACATGATTAAATGTAACACCGTATATCTCTTCTCATTATTCTAATATCCTTGGTTCCTAATTGATATGTCAAGTAAGGAAGTAGATTTGTAAGGCATACCACCATAGAAATTTTAGCTCATATGATTTCCATAAGAAGAGAGATCATAAATACAACCAAGAAAAAACAACAATAAATAGTTGTTTGAATGCATATGATAGATCTCTTAGTAAGGAAAGAAACAAAAATGAGTCTATGGAAATAGAAAAATTTAGTACAATTATTTTATCCTTATGGTATCCTTACTTATTGGCATGGGTGGGCCTGAATTTTAAGAGCATGGGTTTCCTATTAGGAGGTCACATGTTCAAATCTAAAGGGGGGTCGTGTATCTACACCTCTATAGACTTTAGCAGTTAAATTGTTGCATAGAGGGGGGTCCCTTGTCCCACAAACAAGGGGGTATCATACACCAATTTGGTGTCTCACATGGCGGTGACCTTAAAAATAGATTATTATTATTATTAATTTGATCAAGTAACTGGTATATCCACCTAGGTATAAATGCAGTAGATACCAACTAGAAATATTACTATGTTTGGATATTGTAACCTCAACATATAACCTCAGATGAAAATGGTATCCCTTAGTTGGTATGCTAAGATTGATTAATAGTGCACTTGAATTCATTGAAACAAACTCACTGCTCCCATCCTTCTACAAATAAACCTCACAATCAATGCATTATAATCCATGGTTATTACATTATTTAACTAATTCACGTCATCAACCACAATAGGCTAATATACATGGTCGATTTCATGGTATACCCTCTCAACCTCCTTATAATTTGTATCAAGTCATTTTCCTTGTGAAATCCATTCATCAAAGGATTGTAAGTATGAATATTGGGTTGATCACAACCATTTTCCTTCATATGCTCCACTAATGCAAGATTAAAGACAAATTTTCCTCCTTTGGAATGTCCACTATTCAAGGTAGCATATGTTACTTCATTTGGTGTCAATCATTTTCAGTTAGGGATGATGTTTAATTAAGGGAATACTTAAGGATATATTAGATGAAATTTTGGATCTATATAGACATCCTTTTCTCTGATCTTGCTACAATATTGTCATGGTTCACTAATTCATACAACAAGTGTTGTAGGAATTAGAAAGGTGTCCTTTCCGTCATTAACACCTACAATACTAGCTGGTATATACCTATAATTTGTTTGATAATTATAAAGAGATGGAGGGTTGAAATTGTAGGTTAAAAACTATACTTATAAAAAGATGGGGGTCACATCATATTCATATGGTCCATCAAGCAAGCTATCAAATTTCGATTAGGAGAATAGTTTCAATGGTATAATACTGGTCTAAAAAGCATAGGTTAATGGTTCAAATTCCTTTTATATTTATAAGAATTACATATGGTTGGAAGAGGTTATACCACTGAGAAAAATTCTTAATATTTAAAAGGATTATATAGTTTCTTGTAGGTTTTCTCCGGGTAGGACCTTAACCAATGTATTAATGAATTGTCAAACTTATGGAGATCATATAGATTAAATGTAACACCGTATATCTCTTCTCATTATTCTAATATCCCTAGTTACCTAATTGATATGTCAATTAAGAAAGTAGATTTGTAAGGCATACCACCATTGAAATTTTAGCTCATATGATCTCCATGTGAAGAGAGATCATAAATCCAACCAATATCTCTTAGTAAGGAAAGAAACAATAATGAGTCATATAATGATGCCAGTTGTAGTTACAAATAGATGATAAAAGATAAAATATCTTGTGTAGAATCATAAGAGAGTCTATGGAAATAGACTGATTTAGTACAATTATTTTATCCTTATGGTATCCTTACTTATCGACATGGGACCTTGAATGATATATTAGTAATTTGATAAAGTAATCAGTAAATCCACCTAGGTATAAATGCAATAGATGCCGACTAGAAATAATACTATGTTTAGATATTGTAACCTCAACATCTAACCTCAGATGAAAATGGCATCCCTTAGGTGCAAGCTAAAATTGATTACTAGTACACTTGAATTCATTGAAAAAAAGTCACTACCCCCATCCTTCTACAAATAAACCTCACAATCAATGCATTATAAGCCATGGTTATTACATTATTTAACTAATTCATGTCATCCACCACAATAGGCTAATATACATGGTCGATTTCATGTTATACCCTCTCAACCTCCTTATAATTTGTATAAAGTCATTTTCATTGTGAAATCCATTCATCAAAGGATTGTAAGTATGAATATTTGGTTGATCACAACCATTTTCCTTCATATTCTCCACTAGTGAAAGATAAATGACAACTTTTCCTCCTTTTCAATGTCTATTATTCAAGGTAGTATATGTTACTTAATTTGGTGTCAATCATTTTCAGTTAGGGATGATGGTTAATTAAGGGAATACTTAAGGATAGATTAGATGAAATTTTGGATCTATATAGCCATCTTTTTCTCTGATCTAGCTACAAGATTGTAATGGTTCACTAATTCATATAAAAAGTGTTGTAGGAATTAGAAAGGTGCCCTTTCCATCATTAACACCTACAATACTAGCTGGTATATTGTAGAAACTCAGGACAGCAATAGATTAATTTTACCCACAACAATTATCAATTGATCATGCAAAATTGCTAACAATGGAGACTGAATATGGAGCTGTAACACAAAATTATATTAACTGAGTGTACAATAGCCAACCCTGTAATAACATAGGTTTCTGAATATATAGAATACATCAAGAGATCGAATGCATAAGGAGGCATCCAAAACAAGCATAAAGCAGGCTTACCCAAAATAGGCAAATCCCCCATAGGTGTAAAAAGCTGATTCCAAATCTGTCATGAGGCTCACGAATTGGCAAGGGCGCATGGGAAAGATAATGAGTGGTGGAATGGAAGCTCATACATGCTTTTTCATGGAGGAAAGAGTGGAGGATGAAAGGGAAAAAAAACAAGTTCACCTCACCTAGTCTTGCTTTCCTATGTGCCTTAAAACACTGAAAAAGCAGTCAATAAAGCAGAAAAAGCAGAAGGGTGCCTAGGAGGCCAGGAATAAATAATATTTGATTCCTAAGGCTTTCCCAAGCGCTACATGAGTCAAAGATGGAAATTTTGACCTCTATGGATAGGCAATTAGCAACTTGCACATGGTGGGACTCATGAACTAGGCAAATAAGACAAAAATAAATGAATTAATGTCTAAGTGGGTAATACTATGGGTTTGATTATTCTAACACCCCCCCTTAAGCCTGAATTTATGAGTAATAAATCAAAATATAGGGCCTAGCAACAAGGCTTAGTCACCCTTTACATACTGCAAGTCCATATGAACCAAGGAAAGAGGCAAAACCAACTTGGGAAAATCCTCCCTTAAACATGGACTGTAAAAAAAAATTGTAGAAACTTGTCTCCACTCATGCCTTTACAGCATGATCAGTAATCCCCAGCAATGATTTGAGATTGCTGAAGGTATTCTCACAAAATGCTTTGGTGAAGATATCAACTACTTGTTCTAAAGATGAACATAAAAGTAGGTGAATGGTGCCATCATGCACAAGCTCTCTGATGTAGTGCATGTGAATATCAATGTGTCTGGTTCTCTGATTCTGAACTGGATCTTTGCAGATTTGAATGGTACTCTGGTTATCACAGTAGATGGTAGTTGAGTACTCAGGTTCGAAACCACACTCTCCAAGTAAACCCTGCAACCATAAACACTGAGTTGCTGCATTAACAACTCCTCTGTACTCAGCTTCTTTAGATGAGAGTGCAATGGCACTCTGTTTCTTGCTTGACCAGCTGATTGGCCCTTCTGCAAGCATGAACAAATACCCTGAAGTAGACTTTCTATCTGTGCTATCACCTGCCCAATAACTATCAGTAAATCCAATCAAATCAAGATCAGATTTTGCCTTATAGAAGATCCCATGTGTCCTTGTTCCCTGAACAAAGTTAAGGATCCTTTTGGCTGCTTTCCAATGGATCTCATGAGGCTGATCCATGAATATAGAAGCCACACTTACTGCATAACAAATATCAGGTCGAGTATGTGTCAAATACAATAAACATCCAATCAATTGTCTATACAGTGTATTGTTTACCATCAGTGGAGAATCATCTTCCTCCAGCTTCACTCCTGAAAGGAAAGGAGTTTTGCTTGCTTTGCAATCTTGAATTCTGAATTTGATCAGCAAATCCAAGGCATACTTGGACTGGTGCACCTTTATTCCAGCTTTGGTTTGAGCAATCTCAAGCCCCAGAAATTGACTTAAGAGCCCCAAATCTGTCATGGAGAAGGCTTGGTTCATAGCTCCTTTTAAGGAAGCAATCTCATCCTGTGAGCTTCCTGTAATGAGGAGGTCATAAAAATATAACACAATGATCATTAATGAACCATTAACAGACTTAAAATAGAAATTTGGATCTGATTTGCACCGAACAAAATTCAGAGATAGCAAGAATCTATCTATCTTGGCATACCAAGCCCTGGGGGCTTGCTTTAGCCCATACAATGACTTTCTCAACCTACACACAAGAGAAAGGTTAGTAGAAAAACCTTGAGGCTGCTGCATATATATCTCCTCAGTGAGATCTCCATTCAGAAAGGAACATTTTACATCCATGTGATGTACCTCCCATTGCCTTGAGGCTGCAATGGCTAGAGCTAGCCTGATGGAGTCCATTTTTGCCACTGGGGCAAAGGTCTCATTGTAATCGATGCCATGAACCTGTGAGTAGCCTTTAGCTACCAATATAGCCTTGTACTTCAGTGGTGAACCATCAGCAGCAAATTTGGTCTTATAGACCCACTTACACTGTACTAGTTTTCTCCCTGGAGGAAGATCCACTTGCTCCCATGTGTTGCTCTTCTGGAGTGAGTTGAACTCCTCCTTCATGGAAGCTTGCCATCTTGGATCTCCTACTGCTTCTTCATATGTTTGAGGATCAGACTCCACCATAAAATAGCATTTTTCAGCAAACATAGGATCCTTCATGCACAAACCACTCTCAAATTGAGATCTAGTCCTCCTTGGGTCATTGGGATCCCCAGCTAGCTCACCTGCTGCATGTAGTGTCTTGGATGCCCATTTAGGCCTTGTGGGGCTGTTTGGGTCTGCAATAAACTCATCTACATCAGAAAAATCATAATCATCATGTTCAACAAACTCTTTACTTACTTCTTGAGGTTCAGGTGGTGAAGAGGCTTCACCAATTTCCACTTCTGCAAGGGGTTCTTCTTCAAACTGAACACACCTTTCAATGAAGGCTTTGTTTGTGCTCAAGTTTATCAACTTGTACCCTTTTGAATCTTCAGAGTATCCAACAAAAAGAAACTCTTGGCTTTGGGGCTGCAAAGCCTTCCTCTTCTCTGTCGGGATTCTAGCCCATGCCTTTAAGCCAAAAATCCTGAAATGGGTCACATCTGGCTTGTGCCCACTCCATGCTTCGAAGGGAGTCATTCCATCAAGCTGTTTGTGAGGCACCCTATTCTGAATATAGGCTGCATAGTTGATAGCTTCAGACCAGTACTTTGGTGGCAAAGTTTTGGCCTCCATCATGCATGTTGCCATCTCCTTCAGTGATCTATTCTTCCTCTCAACAACACCATTTTGTTGTGGTGTGTAAGGGATAGAATGCTGCATATGAATACCTGCATTTGCACAATAGTTAATAAACTCAAACTTGACATACTCACCACCATTTTCAGATTTGAGGACCTTGAGTTTCCTTCCACACTGGTTTTCAACCAAAGCCTTAAAGACTTTGAATAGGCCAAAAACTTCAGACTTGTGTTTCATGAAGTGAACCCAACAATACCTAGAAAAATCATCAATAAAGGTCAATGCATATTTGGCCTGACTCATGGACATATGAGGGAATGGGCCAGCAACATCACTGTGAATCAGCTCGAGGGGTGCAGAGGTTCTCTCATGACTAGCTTTCTCAAACTTATGCTCTGGGTGTTTTCCTAGGATACAGCCTTGACAGACTCCTTTGGAAAATTTTATCTTGGGCAGCCCTATGACCATTTATTTCTCACTAAGATTAGACAGATACTTGTAATTTAGATGGCCAAATATTTCATGCCATAGCTTGAAAGCTTCATTAGCATGGATAAGAAGAGCAGAGGGGTTTGAGTAAGGTAGGAAGTGTGAAAACATGTATACCTTTTGAGCATGATTCGCTACTCCTTTTGCAATGACTCTACCACTTGAGATTTCTGTGACCTCAACTTCATTGGGGGAGAATATGACTTTCTTAGGAGACCCAGTGTGGGTCATCTGGTACACTGACAGAAGGTTGGAGGCGAGACCAGGGACATACAGCATATTGTTGAAGTTACCATGATCAAGATCTATCCTTCCTTTGACTTTACTTTCAGTGAGAGAGTCATCTCCCAGTACAATAGATGGTCCTTTCGACATATCCAGTGAGGAGAAGGCCTCCTTAGTCGAAACCATGTGTCTTGAAGCTCCAGAATCTATGATAAAACTAGGTGAGCTTGATGTGCCAGCAACTAGAGCATGAACTCTCTCTCTGTCATCGGAACTTGATCCTCCTTCTCTCTTCTTTGAGCTTTCTGGAAGGGAGATGCCATTCTTCTCCAGGAGATTGGTCAGCATATCAATCTGCTTTTTCATACAAGATATTTCAGTGTGATTGCCCTTCGAACAGTATGAGCACTTGTTCATTTCACCTTTGTTTTTCTTCTTCTGGGTATTTTTCTTGGGACCTTGTTGATCCTCTGGAGACTGCTTCTTGTCTCTTCTTTGCTCAGGAGGATTTTTAGCTTTCTTTTTTCTTTTTGAATCCACCCTCGAATCTCCAGCAATCAAAGCTTGATCTTTGGATGGTTTGATGGTGCCCATCATCACCAGCTTGTCTTGTTCTTGTGTGAGAGATTCCATGAAATCTGCAAGGCTAGGCATCTTCCAGGTTCGAGCTGTGAGTTTTGTGGCATAGAAGGTCGAAAAAAAGACTGAGTAGTTAGATCCTAGCTTCAAGAGGATGGCCAATACGAGCTGATCATCTTTCTTTTCAATACCACACTGCTTCAGCTGCAAAACTAGTGCTTTGAACTTGGAGAAATATAGCTGCAGGGATTCAAAGCTACTGGGACTCAGAGAAATCAGCTCATTTTTGATCTGATGTCCCCTCATCTCATTTTTCTTTCCAAAAATATCAGAAATATTCTCCCATACTTGATCCGGTGAAGTTAATCCATCGAGATGGAAAAGGAGGTCTCAGGAAATACTGAGACATAGGAGGCCATAGGCCTCATATCTCCGATTATGCCATTTGATCTTCTCTGCAGCTGCATTGGGATCTGATTCTATTGCCATAGTCACCCTGTAGAGGCCTTTCACTCTCAACAAGATCTCCATCTCTGCTTTCCATTCAAAAAAGTTGAAGGGAGTCAAGATAGTTTTCTGTGAATCCATAGCTTTAGAAAATCTGTCCCGGCTGTCAGTAGAAGGCTCCCAGTCTTGATGTCGAACCTGCAAAACAATTTTTGAAGGAGAGTAAAAACCTATAATGGCTCTGATACCATGTAGAAATTCAGGCCAGCAATATATTAATTTTACCCACAACAATTATCAATTGATCATGCAAAATTGCTAACAATGGAGACTGAATATGGAGCTGTAACACAAAATTATATTAACTGAGTGTACAATATCCAACCCTGTAATAACATAGGTTTATGAATATATAGAATACATCAAGAGATCGAATGCATAAGGAGGCATCCAAAACTAGCATAAAGCAGGCTTACCCAAAATAGGCAAATCCCCCATAGGTGTAAAAAGATGATCCCAAATCTGTCATGAGGCTCACGAATTGGAAAGGGTGCATGGGAAAGCTAATGAGTGGTGGAATGGCATCTCATACATGCTTTTGCATGGAGGAAAGAGTGGAGGATGAAAGGGCAAGAAAACAAGTTCACCTCACCTAGTCTTGCTTTCCTATGTGCCTTAAAACACTGAAAAAGCAGTCAATAAAGCAGAAAAAGCAGAAGGGTGCCTAGGAGGCGAGGAATAAAGTAGATTTGATTCCTAAGGATTTCCCGAGCACTACATGAGTCAAAGATGGAAAGTTTGACCTCTATGGATAGGCAATTAGCAACTTGCACATGGTGGGACTCATGAACTAGGCAAATAAGACAAAAATAAATGAATTAATGTCTAAGTGGGTAATACTATGGGTTTGATTATTCTAACATATATACCTATAACTTGTTTGATAATTATAAAGAGATGGAGTGTTGACATTTCAGGTTAAAAACTATACTTATAAGGAGATGGGGGTCACATCATATTCATATGGTCCATCAAGCAAGCTATCCGATTTTCATTAGGAGAATAGTTTCAATGGTATAATACTGGTCTAAAAAACATAGGTTAATGGTTCAAATTCCTTTTATCTTTATAAGAATTGTATATGGTTGGAAGAGGTTATACTAATGAGAAAAATTATTAATATTTAAAAGGATTATATAGGTTCTTGTAGGTTTTCTCTAGGTACGACCTTAACCAATGTATTAATGAATTGTCAAACTTATGGAGAGAATATAGATAAAATGTAACACCGTATATCTATTCTCATTATTCTAATATCCTTGGTTACCTAATTGATATGTCGATTAATAAAGTAGATTTGTAAGGCATACTGTTATAGCTGATTTTACCACACATGGTGAATCACACTTTTATGGCCTTCCTTATCCCCATGCAAACTCCTTAGACCCCATGGACCATTTTTGTTCCTTTGATGTTTCCTAGATAATCCCTAAAAACATGTTTAAATTGGCATATGTGACTTTTAAACCCTTTATCGCGTATATACGCGGGTTTGACCTCTAAAACTGCATACATCGGGATGTGTGCAAAAGGCCAAATTATTTTGGAGTTTTCCTTGATGTGGATCCGACTCACTGGTCTCCTGGCCTTCCATATGCCTTGAGATCACTCGGATTCGACCTTTCATTACCCCATTGAAGAGATATATAAGGAACCCTTTGGATACATTGAAGGCATATGAGGATTTGAGAGCAAGAAAACTGTAGTCCATTGTTGCCAGAACTTGTGCTTGAGTATGTATCCCCTTTGTACCTTGGAGCACTTTTGTGTTCTTCCCAAGCTTGCCTTTTTCTTGTGAGCTTGCTATTGAGAGATGGACGATTAAAGTGGTGGAGGCCCAAGTGGGGGACTCGGTTTCTCCGATTCGCAGATGTGCCGAGAGAGGTTGTATTCATTGTAATATCTGATTTTATATTAATAGAAATATCTTTTCCTGTCCAATAATGTGTGTTTGAATGAATATTTTATCCATGGATGATTTCAAATGCTTATATGTTATTGATTATATATGCTAGAGTAGAGCTAACACAATTATATATAGCATTCTTGTCTTGTTTATTGAATGTTGAGGAAGCAATTTATCAATTCAGGCTGGAGTTGGAAAGCTCAATGGGGATCTACATCAACCGTCCGGAATAAGGTACGAATAGAGATCCTATAATGTTAGTTGTTTTATTTCTCTTGCATATAGGAAAAGATTGATTTCTGGAGTTAAGCTATCTGTTGTGGTACCCCAAGCCATAGGAATTTCTCTCTATAACAGAATTTGCAACTCCATTGGGGACGTTCCTTGTTTTTCTTTTGGGTTTGGGGGCACAATGTGCTTGATATTATTGACTTTCTCTTTGTTTCTCCTTATTTCTATGTTGCATTTTATAGTATGTTCATCCTTTGACACCCACCTTTATTGGTTTGACCCTTGGCTTGATTTTTAACACTGCCTTCTCTATATATGCAGGTTTTTGGCCAAAAGTCATGTACATACACGGATTTTTGGCTAAAAGTCGCATATACACGCAGGTTTTTGGCCAAAATCTGCGTATACATGCAGCTTTTTGGCCAAAAGTCACGTATATACACAGCTGTTCTTTAAACAGTCTCGTACATCCTCCCTTTTGGTGAGTTTGATGTTGTGGGAAGTTCTTGGGTGGGTTGTGAGTGTGGTTGGGTCTTCCTTGCGTCTGATGTTGTCTGTTAAATGCTTCTTTTATGACCAGAGACTGCTTTTTCATTGATTTTTCTTTGAAAGTAGTTTTAGTCATTTATCCTTTTTGTTTTTCCATTAGTGCATTACTCTTTTTTGTCTTAGTGTCTTGTTGGGCTTGTGTTTTATACTTGCTGCGGAGACTGGGAGTTTTAAATGAATTTTATTGCATTTTTCATTCTTTTATATTGAAAAATACAAAGCAGTTGCACTCTTAGTTGCATCTTAGATATGGATTTGAGGAGGTACTTGCATTGGATTGCTTGGATGAGAGTTGTGTTTAGGCTTTCATATAGGAAGGATTGGATTGGCATTTGGAAAGGAATATATATTTATGCATCTCATATAGTGGCATACCCTATTTTTCATTTGACAAAGATTGCACTTAGCATTGTTTGTTATGGTGTGCATATTTACTTCACTGCCGAGTCATAAATTCATTAGTTGCACGATCATTTCCTTTTGAGTAATTACAACCAATTAAAATCAATGCTTAATTAAAATGGATTACACTATTTTCTTTTATAGGGTACATCAACAAGATTTGGTTTTAGAGTCTTGGAATAGTTCATTGTGAGTTAATACTCCAAGACTACTAAACAACAACATGTATGTGTCTGTCCAGGTGAGAGTGTGAAATTCCTTGGTATAATTAGTGTTTCTCAGGATCCTCCTCTTACAAGGGAGTTAAGAACGAGGCAGTGTGAGCAGTTATGATTGGGATGACCCTTGGTTGTAACTAATTAGTGGCGGAGATATTTCTAGGATTGTATTCATATTTGGGGGCTCTTTCGAGAGTTTCAAGCTTTGCTACCCTACCCATACGATCAATCCCACTTGCGATTGTCTTCCTGAGCATTGATTATATTGCGGTGACCTTATTTGCCTTACCTAGGTTATCGAGGGGGTACTTTGCAGAGGTTATTCTGCAGGTGTCCTATCTAGGTAGAGGTCGGACAGCACAGTCTCTTTTTGCGTTGAAGCTGAGGGCCACTATAATTGGTTATGTACCTCCATTTGTAGTGTATGGGAGTTTTGAGCCTCTCCTAGGAGAGACATAACAACTGCATTTGGGAGCTCACATATCCTCCCCTTGGTTTGCTTGTATTTTGGCTGTAGATTTTCTTAGGATTGTGCTCTTTATGCGCTAGTTGGCCTTTGGGATCGCGTTTACTTGCATATATGTATGCTCTCTTGAGTTCAGGTCCTTTTATTTTCGGCATGCCTGGTATCCTATCACCCATCCTTAGTCCTGGTACGGACCCTGGTATCAGACTTGGGGGCATCACAGCCCCTTACCGTGCTCATAGATTTGGGAATGGTCATATTCCATCCTCTACTCCATTTATGGAGGATTTTTATTCCCTTTGCTCGGTCTTTACACCAGTGGTCACCCTCACGGGGGTGGTAGTGGATACGTGAACGTTGGGTCTACACTTTACATTCCCTTTTACGGCCCATCGTCCACCGCACTATTTCCTTTGAATTTATTTGTCATGATCATTCCTCCATATTCCCTATAGTTTGGATTCTTTATTAACTATTTTGAGTTGTTTTGGACTAATATGGTTGTCATGTAGGGTCCAGTTTTTGTACACTCTCTCCATGGTTTTGACCCGTTCGTTCCTATCACAGGTATTATGTCTGAACTAGCATATAGGTTAGGATATCACATATGCTTTCACTTATGCATTGCCTTATGACCATTCCATCTTAACCTTAGGTATGAACCCATTCCATGGTATCACAGAACCTTCATGCTGCTGTTAGAAGTGGTATTATGTGAATGGTAGAGCTTTCCTATACATGGGTGTCCTAGTTAGATCCCTTTTGCATTTGGTACCCATGTTGTGAGTCCTCTCTTAGGTCTGGGAGTCCCTTTTAGTCCCGCCATGTCCTTGAGTAAGAGCCTCATACTCCTCTTGAACTTTATGCTGGCCATTTTTCCCCAGGACTCCCTTATGTCAAGTTGTAATTGCATTATCATGAGCTTTGCCTGCCTTATTGAGCCTTATGTGAGCTTCCATGACTTTGAGTATCAGCCATATAGCCTAAACTTGTCTCATGTCCAGCCATGTAGAGCCATTTTATATATCCCTTGTAGCTTGATTCCCTATTTTACTAGGAGGGGACTTTCCCTTGAGTGTCGCTATCCTACACATGTATCCTTGCATCGAGCATAGGTATGTTCCACTGCTTGGAACTAGTTTGTTTGCCTATTTGACACTCATCTCCTCCTAGTCTGTAACTATAAAGCAATTTTATTCTTTTTCAAGCTTTTCAAATATTTGAAAAAGTCCAAAAAAAATTAAAAAACCAAAAATCTAGACAAGGAAAGATGTTATCTTTGGCAGCAGTCGAGTTGTGTCACCTTCGAACAGAGCACTGTATATCACATCCGTTGGTTAGGTTAATAGTTTGACTTTGGGAGCTATACTCATTTATTTGAGTTTATCTCCACTGAATGGTTAAGCTTCCAGTCCCTATGGAGTCTCTGTCGATGCCTCCTATGTCACAGAGATGTACCAGTTTTCCATATCGAGTCTATGTTGCCTACATGTAGTCACCATTCGCTATTATGCTCTTGTTCGAAGGAAGTTGAAACCTGAGTCGGCCATTCCTCGGTTATCTTGACTTTCCATGTCAGCCATTCCTGATACAGTTACTGGTTCGTGCACCTTTGTTGGGCTTAAGGCAGACCCGGGTTCTATACTTTTGTCTTCGCACCAACAAAAGACCCACAGTGCTGGCCCTTTCGGCAACAACCTGCGAACAGGTTGCAGTCTCACCCGAAACAGCTATGGGGTGCCGCAGAATCAGGTTTTTGCAAGAAGAAGAGGGATATTACTGTACCTTTAGCCTCTAACAAATGATAATCATGAAATACAGAGCTTTGATATTCACTTATTTAGCTTCGCAGTTAAATAAACAAATAGTGCCTTGCTTAACCCTTTACTGGGAATTCACAGTGAAGTTAGTATTTAGCAGTGATATTACTTATCAGTTATATATTTATCAATGCATAAAGAACATAACAACAACACAAAAGAAACATGACACAATATATAACATGGTTCACCCCCAGTTTAGGGGCTACGTCCACAGAACTGTGTTTTATTCAACTCTTTACAAAAACCACAGTTTTGATTTGCGCACTCAGCTGCAGATCCCTTCAATTCCTCAAAGATCCGCACTAAGCTGCAGATCTCTGCGCACATAGCTGCAGATCTTCTTAATCACCCAAAACCCTCTGCGCACACAGCTGCAGAGGTCATCCACGCACACAGCTGGGACTTAACCTTTCTTACAAAACAAGCCTTAGCTTTGCATCAATTCATCTTACATCAAAAGACTAAACTGACTTCTTTACAAGAGTGCTTATTTATAGTGCACTTATTACAAAACCATGGGATTAAACCATGGGCACCCTAAACCCTAAACCCTGGACTTAAACCATGGGTTTATTACAAAAAGAAGGATTTTACTCAACCCCGACACCCCTAAGACTATTTTGAGTTGCAACTCCGCTTACAAGCTTCCACAAAAACCGTGGAGTTACCAAAATTAAGCACCGTTAAGGTGCGCACCCCAACAAGCCCCTAAGACTCACCAGTGTCCCGTCCCGGGACACTCTGCTGCTTGCCTGGTGGGAGAACTTTGTTGGTGAATATAGTGAACTGCTTGTTGAGGCCACGCATGATATTGTCGGCTGCTTACTCCTTCTCCACCAGCTCCTGCAATGCTGTCGTTGATGCTTCGCTAGCCTTTTCCTGTGCAAATGCATCATACTCCTTCAGAACTTTGAGCTGGCTGTCCACAGCAATACTCACTTCCAAGGCCTCGTTGACAAGGGGCTGCATAGAATTTTCCAGCAGTGTTGCTTTTGTTCTGTACGACTCAATCTCCTGCTGGAGTTCCTTGCTTTGTTTTACCTTGAGAATTTTCTACGTAGGGGGAAGGGTCTTAATTTCCACTTTTACTACATCCAACTATGCTTGTTGCTGCTTGATGGTTTCCTGCAGCTTTTGTACTTCGGGGTTTTCCTGCAGTGTTGTCCAGGCGTCGATGCTTTCCTCTAGCAGTTTTGCTGCGTTGCCCACGATATCTGAGATTTTTGTTGCTGAGGCCTGAATGTCTGCACGGCGCTGCTCTCTGACCTCTGGTGGGCTTTCTGGGATAATGCAAAGTTGAAGCTCCGCAATCTGAGCGTCATGCTCTGCTTTAAGCTTCTCTATTTCACTGCGATACTGCTATGCGTAGTCTTTTAGTTTGGCGATTCTTTGCTCCAGTTCTTCCTCATTCTGGATGTCGAAGTCAGGAAGACTTTGACACGCCTCCTCCAATACTCGTGCCAAAGTGACCTGCTTACGTTCTGGGTCGCTTTTTCTCTGCTCCGCTTCCTCCAACTGTGCTGTGAGGCTATCACTCTGCTTTCTAGTATTTTCCAACTGTATTTGTGAGTAGTGGTCTCGTGCTTGGATTTCCTTTGCGATAGCTGACTGACAGAGATGTAATTCCATCATGGACATCTTAGTGTAATCTATTCCAACTATCATGCTCATCTCTGCGCGAGATGCTGCGTCGGTTATGATGAGGGTGGCACTTGACACTTGTCCCCGGTGTTCTCTAACCGGCCATTGTCTTGTGTCTAGCTGCGCAGGTACCGGGGCACTACTTTCTACAGCGCCAGTCATTGATTTTTTTTCTAACTCCTTCAGCTCCGAGATTCATTTTGCTATGCCGGTGATGGCATCAAGATGCGTGACTGCAAACTCTGGTGATTTCTTGGTGAGAATTTCTATGGATTTCGATAGAGCCTGATTAAGCTCCTCACTTGTCAAGGTGGGCTCTTCGTCGATATTCTTGTCCTTCGATGCTTTCGTTTTCTTTCGAGACTGAGGTTTGGTCACTTCTTCGGCCTCTGGGGACTTGCGCTTATCTAGCCGATTAGGGTCTGAGATAGTTTTGACTGACTCCTCTTCTTCTCCTTCATCTCCGCCATCTCCACCCTAGTCACTTTCACTCTCCTGTGACTCACTTTTCTCTTCGCTGTCCTCTGGGGGGTCTTGTTGCTGTGTCTGACTAGGGCCAGCACCCACATTGGTGACCGAAGGAATTGGAATGTTGGGCTTTGTTCCTACATCCTTCAACCATTCAGCTGGCCACTTCTGAATTACCGCGATGATGTCTTCTTTGGTCACCACATATGGCAACTTCTAGCATTCCTTCTTCTTATCTACATGGGCCTGGATGAAGACATTGTGCATGTCGGCCCTGAAGGTGGCCACTCCATCATATTGAGAGAATAGCTCATTACTGAGCCGCGGGGTCTTTACAATCTCATATGAGATACTCATGGCGTAAAAGGCGAACACAGTGTTCGTCATATGCTGGGATGCTTTGTCTTGCGACACCCAGAGCAATGCATACCTTGCTGCACCAGGCATGCTTGGAGGTACATCAATAAACTGCACCTCGGTGGGATCTTTCCACCCGATCAGAGCAATAAGCACGATTAGCCATGAATAGTGAAAGGGTCTACCTTTTTCTTGCGCATCGCGGGCATCTTCAAGAAATTCCTTAGCGATGTATGCTGCCCAGTTGTAAATGTAGCCTTCCACATAGTTTGCAGCAATACTTACAATCAGGGCAGGTACTTTGTTTGGTCTGCACTTCCGCATTAGCTTGCAGGCTAAGAGCTCTGTAGTGAATCGAATGTTTGGATGTTGAATGGCCAAGGTTTGATACCATCGCTTTCCTTTCGTCAGCCCGAAGCGTTCCTTCATGCTATGTGCTAGCTTCACATCTTCATGTTTTCCCAAAAATTCAATGCTAGGGTCAGGCCCTTCCTTCGGCAGGCCCGTAATCCGGTGAATGAGTTCTCCATTGATATTGATTTTCTAGTTTCTGAGCCATAGGTACCCATCATGCACCAATGCCAATAATTGTTTGACCACCACGGTTACCTGTGTGCTACGACCGAAGTGGGGCACATCGAGCATCTTCAACAAGCCAGCTTTGTCCAAGCCAGTAGCCCACTGTTTCACTTCTAGTAATGTCGCTCTAGTCTCTTGATAGCGGACAGAGTGTAAGTATGTCCCAGGTGCGAACTGTGGAAATTTCCCCTGATCATTTGTATCGTGGTCGACGTACTTGAGCTGGTCTATTTTCCCTATCATTGTCCCGACCAGCTACACACCTGATGGTAGCAAAGGGGTGCGTAATGTGAACTTCTTCATTCGCCGAGGGAGCTGAACACCTGGTTGAACTGGTGGAAGATACGGTGGAAGCTGCGAGGCAATGTTCTCATCCTCTTTAAGCGGGACCTCTGCTGAGCCGGATGGATTCATCTCGGGATCCTCCAGTGTTTTCCCTGATTGCTTGTGTCTGTCTTCGTTCTGCTTAGAACAAACTTCGGGCTTAAATTTTTTCCTGGTAGAGCGTGTCTGCATTGGCTGGGTCAGTGCTGGGGGAGTCTCTTCGCGGGGTGCAGACGTAGGTGGGTGGCTGAAAAGGTACGGCGCAGCCTCCTGTTTAAATTCTCTCACTAACTTATGAAGCTTGCTATCAACTGACATGGACGCAATTGTAAAACTCAAGAAAATGTAAAATGCGAATGTCGCGGGTGTGGGTGTCTTCTTATAGAATCCATCCATGACAGCTGTCATAACTGTGCATTGATGATACCAAATCTGATAGAGATCTTGTCCAAACGGCGGTAGATTTTCCAAGATCTCATTAATACAGGCAGTTAATACAGGTAGTGTACTAGCGCCGCCAATTTTGATTTCTTCCAACAGCCGTATTTTAAGCTTCGACACATATTTCCTTCTTTGGCACAAGCAGTGACTCTGGTTGCGCCAAAATAAGGACATTCGACATTTCCTGATACCAGCTTCAACCTGGCTTCGAGCTTCAACCCATAACATAATGTTTTCCACCACCTCAATGACTCCTTTCATTTTTGAGATCCCTGTCAGAGATAGGTCCAGATATTCATGGAGAAGTTGGGTCACTTTGCTCACCATTTCGTCATCCCAATAATCTCCAATGGTAGCATACTTAGGGTTTTCTTCTATCCCAATGTTTACGGTCCGCATCTTCAAGGGCTGAGTCACTTCAGGTGCTTCAACTGCTGGTACATGTACTTCGTAGTATCCTTCTGACTTAGGAATGTTAATGTTGCGTGGATCATCATCCTCGTCAATTGCGAGGTTATAACATTTTACTGCATTAGCTTCTTGTTCCTTCCAATCAGGTTGGTATTCTGCTATTTCTTGGTCATCAAATACTTTAGTATGGATTAACCTAACAGCTGTGTCCAAAGCAGGACAAACCTCATTAATAGAAAATGTTAGCACAAAACTATCAACAAGACTATCCCAACTTACAGTACCGTGGTGAAGCTCGACCTCTGCATACCAGTTCTTTGCTATAGGTTCCAGGGTGTGCACAAACCTATGTACCCATTCTTCATGAGGTACATGCTTCCATGCTTCGTAGCATCACTCCAAATGTCCATGAGGACTCGTCTTACCATTAAAACTGCTTTGCACCTCCTGAGGTTGGTCCCTGAATCTTAGGCAAAGGGACTTCTGGAACGCTTCCCAACTATGAATGTACTTTTTATGACCATTCCACCATCTGGCTGCTGTGGCTCGGAATGCTGAATCTAGAGTCTCCATTTTCTGTGAGTTTGGTACCTGCTCTGAGAATTGCACAATAAACTCTTCTAGGTCTGTCGAACCATCAAAAACAGGTAAGGTTCTTGTCTGTGAACTAAGCCATCTGAGAGACTTGGTAATTCTTGCACATCGATCTCCATGTAGCTCATATAGTCTATTCTGCCAATTCTCTAGGCCGTCATCTGAATCCTTCATGCAGGAGCTGTCACACTGCCACTCCATGATACCTTCGGTAGTAGGATCAACATAATCTTCTTCCTTCGCTGTGATATTGTAGATATGGTCCAAAACATCCTGGTCTTCATCTCTTACTAGCTCAGTGTACCTCTCTCCTTGAGAAGGATCCAATGGTACTATGACTCTCAGTCGTTTCCCTTCGAAAGTCATCTGCCTCTTTTTCAGGTTGATTACTGCATCATTATCTATTTCCCATTCAATGCCTAGTAGTGCTGGATAGGGGTTGTTGTCATCAATTATTTCAATTACCTCAAAGTCTGCTAGGGTACTGACTCCATCAATATCTATTGATACACTAGGGAGTCTTCCTAGGGGCACAATCTTCTACTGATTGGCTAATCTCAACTGTATAGGGGACCATTCCAGAGTAGGTTTTC
Organism: Pseudotsuga menziesii; assembly: GCA_001517045.1. NCBI lineage: Eukaryota > Viridiplantae > Streptophyta > Pinopsida > Pinales > Pinaceae > Pseudotsuga > Pseudotsuga menziesii. Next base: position 175,865 of record LPNX011026629.1, read on the forward strand.
CCATTTGTTCCCATGTATTCTTAGTTAAGACATTTACTTCTGATCCTAGGTCCAAGATGACATCAGTCATGTCATACTCTCCTATCTGAGCATTCAATCTCATTTCTCTACCAGTTCTTCTAACTCTATGAACAGTTTTTTCCTTACCAGAACTTCACTGAGGTTCGCAAGAAGCAATAACTTTCTGCAACTCATTTAAAGCATTCTGATTTCTTAAGAGCTTCATACAACTTTGTAAAAAGGAGGACAATGTACTTACTTTATCCGTCGAAGCTTCTTGCGGTTGCGACTGCTGCTGAGGTTGTTGCGCAGGTGCTACTGATGTGTTGGTGTCAGCAAAGTCTCTCTTGGCTTCCATAAATGTCTCTTTTTCTCTTTCGACATCAAATGCTGGGATTTTTTCTGGGGCCTTACGGACCCAAGCCTCAGCAGGCTGTTTCTCCTTGTTCTGCACTTCCTTCGTAGCTCCACTCCTGGTAACAACATTGATGGCTGGGATAGGTCGTTGCTCCATAGCAATCAGCTGAATATTCTAAGTAGGGGCACTATTTCTTTCTTGAATCTTGGCGATCAGCTGCGGGCATTGCTCAATCACATCGTTGACAGCTCTACAATTTCGACATGTCGTAGTTGGGTTCCGACAGTCTCTAGCTAGATGTCCTGCTTGGTTACAGTTATAGCACACAACCTGGCCTTGTCCTCTGCCAACCATACCACCATGACCATGACGACCAAAAGTTCAGCGAATTGATGTACTACCACGGTACCCATATCCCTCATTGCATTGTCCATCATTCTGTACCTGATAAGCATCATAAGTTCGTTTTCTCATAAGGTCAAAGCTGCGACACTCATCTTCGTTGTGTCCCACTCACTTATAGAATTTGCAATAAGGGTTCTTAGGGACTTGCACATACCTCTGCAGGAGATAGCAGTCTTCAGGTCGATGTTGGCCTGTTGTCCTACAGATCTCACAATATAGAACACTAGGGTTGAATGGGTTTGGTGCACCAGAATTCAAGAAATTTCTTACTGCAGGGAACTGTTCCTTGTCGTGACCCTCTGTTCGACATCATGTACACCAAACCTCTTCGCGACTAGCTTTCCCTTTTTTCATATCGCGAAGCTCCAGAGCCATTGCTGCCAACTGTACTTGTATTTGAGCAATACCAGAATTATCTTCGACAGGGGATGTTTCAAGCTTCATAGCAATTTCCAAAGCCTCCTGCTGATCCGCAACCTTCTGTTGCATGAGTGGAGTCCTGATGTGCGGTAACAAAGATACGATGAACCATTCCTTATGCTGTGCTGGTCCAATAGTGAAACTGACTTGATCTAGCAGAACTTTGAACCTCTTATCAAAGTCCCACGCGGATTCTCCTCGCCGCTGCTGAATTTCCTTTAGTTCAGTGATACACTGTGACTCTAATTTAGGCTTCTTAAATTCCTTTATCATTGCCGCTTTTATATCAGCCAAGACATGGTTCTGAGTACTGGAAAACTTCATGAACTAGGTCAAAGCGCTGTCTCTAAAAGAAGTAACCAGCTGCACTCTTCTCGTATCTTGATCCGTAATGTTCTTAGCAGTCCACACTGCTTCGTATAAGAACCAGAACTGTTCTGGATCCTCTGATCCAGTTCCTTTGAAAATAGGGAGCTTAATGTCATCATTCATATGGGCCATCGCGGATCTAGGGGGGGAGGGAGGGGGACTGGTAGTAGGTGGGGGGGAACTTATTGGGGTAGACTGACCTGCGACAGGAATACTAGGGCTCAGGTTACTTTCAGACTGCGACGGGTTCTCAGGGATAATAGGTCTTCGCTACGGGGTTACTGGAGGATTTCCAACAGAAGGGGTTTCTTCATGCTCGGAGGCTACTGGACTTACGGGGTTAGACTCGGTATTCTGCACTAGGGTATAGGACTCAAAATTTCTCTTGTACCTTTTGCCACTTCGCAGCAAACCACTTTGCTCATCGAAGGTACTTTCATTTGCAAACATAGGTTAGTAATACTAAATCTAACAGTCTGATTCAATGAGCAATATACCTTTTTCAGCCAATAGCATTTTAATTCTCAAACTAAATGAATTCAAGTACTTACCCCTTGGTCCATTGAAAAACTGTCGTTCGGCTTCGCTGAAGGACGTACTTGTGTCAATGGCAAACTCCATCACAAATGCTTCAAGGGTTCGCGTTGTCCAGAAATCAACAGCTTGGGATATCTCGTTGTTCACCATTTTCAATATATTAATTCTTGCGGGGGTCCAATCAGGAAAATGACCTTCTTGGAAGTTCGTCCTTCTCTCTGTTAACCTGGATAACCACTGGTGCAACTCTATGTGGATACTACCAAAGAAAATTTCATAAACATCAGAAAAAATGTGCCTTTGTAAAAATTCGTTGGAACTATGACGCGGATCTTTGTTCTCTTGTACAACAAAGTTCAAATAAGTCTCTTCAATCCAATCATCGATTTCTTTCACTGAGGGTCTCCAAAACATAGCCCTCGAGGTACGACGTAAACCCCTCTTGAGCAGATACTGAGTTCAACCGGCAACGGAACCAATTTGTTGGGATTAGGGCAGACCCAGGTTCTATACTTTTTTCTTCGCACCAACAAAAGACCCACAATGTTGGCCCTTTCGGAAACAACCTGCGAACAGGTTGCAGTCTCACCTGAAACAGCTATGGGGTGCCGCAGAATCAGGTTTCTGCAAGCAGAAGAGGGATATTACTGTACCTTTAGCCTCTAACAAATGATAATCATGAAATATAGAGCTTTGATATTCACTTATTTATCTTCGCGGTTAAATAAACAAACAGTGCCTTGCTTAACCCTTTACTGGGAATTCACAGCGAAGTTAGTATTTAGCAGTGATCTTACTTATCAGTTATATATTTATCAATGCTTAACGAACATAACAACAACACAAAAGAACCACGACACAAAATATAATGTGGTTCACCCCTAGTTTAGGGGCTACGTCCATAGAACTGTGTTTTATTCAACTCTTTACAAAAACCACAGTTCTGATCTGCGCACTTAGCTGCAGATCCCTTCAATTCCTCAAAGCTGCATACTAAGCTGCAGATCTCTGCACACACAGCTACAGATCTTCTTAATCACCCAAAACCCTCTACACACACAGCTACAGAGGTCATCCATGCACACAGCTGGGACTTAACCTTTCTTACAAAACAAGCCTTAGCTTCGCATCAATTCATCTTACATCAAAAGCCTAAACTGACTTCTTTACAAGAGTGCTTATTTATAGTGCACTTATTACAAAACCATGGGCTTAAACCATGGGCACCCCGAACTCTAAACCCTGGACTTAAACCATGGTTTTATTACAAAAAGAAGGCTTTTACTCAACCCCGACACCCCTAAGACTATTTTGAGTCGCAACTCCGCTTACAAGCTTCCACAAAAACTGCGGAGTTACCAAAATTAAGGACCGTTAAGGTGCGCACCCCAACAACCTTATGATCGAGTCCTTCCACATTATACAGATTTGTTGAGTACCTCATGTTGGATGATGGGGGATGCCTTAATGCCCTCCTTCCAGCCAATTTCATCCCATCTACTTCAGATCATTTATTCTGGGATAGGAATATAGAGTCATTTTCAAGTTCCTTGAGACTTACAGTCATCAGTGGTAGGTTCTCTCGCCATCGACCATTTTTGGGAATATATCAATGTCCCCTGATCGATGGATTCTCTCAAGTGTTTGACCTCAACACATTTATTCACACTTGTTAGTTTGCACTCTAGTACCTTGATTCCCATTTTCATTATCGGTGGGTGATCTCGTGTCTGTTAACGGTATACATCAATGACCTGTAATCAGACGATAGACTACTATGTTCGACCTCGACACCTCTATTCACATAGTAGGACATGTACTCGTAGCAGTTTGTGTAGAAGACCTTCCATATTGGTGGCATCTCATATATGCTAAATCCTTGATCGTGCCAGTGTTCATGAGATTTCAGCTCTCGTGACTTGATTCCAGTATATGTCAGACATTTCCAACCATTATGGAGATCTTGATCTATTGTATATCTTCAGTCTTCATGGAGATCATGATCCTTTGTATATCTTCATTATGGAGATTCTGAACTATGTATATTGTACGTGGCGATGACCACACATGTTATATTGTATCATGCCTATTCATGGCCATTGTACTCTTATGTATCTGGGACTGCTATATGTATTTGCAGTTATATGCAGAGTTGTATCATTGTATAGTGCTGATTGGATGGCTGGTTCTTCCACTAGGTTCTTCATCACTTCATTTCTGGGATGGACTTATAATGTATTTCAGCCATCGTATGACCCCTCTGACCTCACACATTAGGGGGCATCTGTTATAGCTGATTTTACCACACAAGGTGAATCACACTTTTATGGCCTTCCCTGTCCCTATACAGACTCCTTAGACCCCATGAACCATTTTTGTTCCTTTGATGTTTCCTAGATCATCCCTAAAAACATGCTTGAATTGGCTTATGCGGATTTTAAACCCTTTATCGCATATATACGGGTTTGACCTCTAAAACCATGTACATCGGGATGTGTGCAAAAGGCCAAACTCTTTTGGAGTTTTCCTTGATGTGGATCCAACTCAGTGGTCTCCTAGCCTTCCATATGCCTTGAGATTGCTCGAATTCGACCTTTCATTACCCCATTGAAGAGCTATATAAGGAACCCTTTGGATACATTGAAGGCATATGAGGAATTGAGAGCAAGAAAACTATAGTCCATTGTTGTTGGAACTTGTGCTTGAGTCTGCATCCCCTTTGTCCCTTGGAGCACTTTTGTGTTCTTCCCAAGCTTGCCTTTTTCTTGTGAGCTTGCTATCGAGAGATGGAGGATTGAAGTGGTGGAGGCCCAAGTGGGGGACTTGGTTTCTCCGATTCACAGACATATAGAGGTTGTATTCATTGTAATCTCTAATTTTGTATTAAAAGAAATATCTTTTCTTGTCCAATAATGTGTGTTTGAACGAATATTTTATCCATGGATGATTTCAAATGCTTATATGTTATTGATTATATATGCTAGAGTAGAGCTAACACAATTATATATAGCATGCTTGTCTTGTTTATTGAATGTTGAGGAAGCAATTTATCAATTCAAGCTGGAGTTGGAAAGCTCAACGAGGATCTACATTAACCGTCCAGAATAAGGTACGAATCGAGATCCTTTAGTGTTAGTTGTTTTATTTCTCTTGCATATAGGAAAGGATTGATTTCTGGATTTAAGCTATCTATTGTGGTACCCCAAGCCATAGGAATTTCTCTCTGTAACACATACCACCATTTAAATTTTAGCTCATATGATCTCCATGAGAAGAGAGATCATAAATCCAACCAAGAAAAAAACAAGAAATAATTGTTTGAATGCATATGATAGATCTCTTAGTAAGGAAAGAAACAATAACGAGTCATATCATGATGCCAACTATAGTTACAAACAGCAGATAAAAGAGAAAATATCTTGTGTATAATCATAAGAGAGTCTATGGAAATAGACTAATTTAGTACAATTATTTTATCCTTATCGTATCCTTACTTATTGACATGGGACCTTGAATGATATATTAGTAATTTGATAAGGTAACCGGTAAATCCACCTTGGTATAAATGCAGTAGATACCGGCTAGAAATAATACTATGTTTGGATATTGTAACCTCGACATCTAACCTCAGATGAAAATGGAATCCCTTAGGTGGTAAGCTAAAATTGATTACTAGTGCACTTGAATCCATTGAAACAAACTCACTTCCCCCATCCTTCTACAAATAAACCTCACAATCAATGCATTATAAGCCATGGTTATTACATTATTTAACTTCATGTCATCCACCACAATAGGCTAATATAAATGGTCGATTTCATGGTATACCCTCTCAACCTCCTTATAATTTGTATCAAGTCTTTTTCATTATGAAATACATTCATCAAAGGATTGTAAGTATGAATATTTGGTTGATCACAACCATTTTCCTTCATATGATCCACTAGTGCAAGATAAATAGCAACTTTGCCTCCTTTGCAATGTCCATTATTCAAGGTACTATATGTTACTTCCTTTGGTGTCAATAATTTTTGGTTAGGGATGATGTTTAATTAAGGGAATACTCAAGGATAGATTAGATGAAAGTTTGGATCTATATAGCCATATTTTTCTCTGATATAGCTGCAAGATTCTCTTGGTTCACTAATTCATATAACAAGTGTTGTAGGAATTAGAAAGGTTTCCTTTCCATCATTAATACCTACAATACTAGCTGGTATATAACAATAAATTGATTGATATTTATAAATAGATGGAGGGTTGACATTGTAGGTTAAAAACTATACTTAGAAGGAGATGGGGGTCACATCATATTGATATGGTCCATCAAGCAAGTTATCGGATTTTCATTAGGAGAATAGTTTCACTGGTATAATACTGGTCTAAAAAACATAGGTTAATGGTTCAAATTCATTTTATCTTTATAAGAATTGCATATGGTTGGAAGAGGTACTAATGATAAAAATTCTTAATATTTAAAAGGACTATATAGGTTCTTGTAGGTTTTCTCTAGGTAGGACCTTAACCAATGTATTGAATTGTCAAATTTATAGAGAGAATATAGATTAAATGTAACATCATACATCTAGTCTTCTCATTATTCTAATATCCATAGGTATAAATGCAGTAGATACCTACTAGAAATAATACTATGTTTGGATGTAACCTCAACATATAACCTAAGATGAAAATGAAATCCCTTACGTGGTAAGCTAAAATTTATTACTAGTGCACTTGAACCCATTGAAACAAACTCATTCTCCCCATCCTTCTAAAAATAAACCTCACATTCAATTCATTAGAAGCCATGATTATTACATTATTTAACTTCATGTCATCCACCACAATAGGCTAATAATTCATTTCCTTTTGATGCATTTCTTTGGTTTCCTCCAACCTTCCTTTCGTTCACCTACATAACTCGAAGTACCAAGGTCCTTCCCCTTAGGAAAAAACGAAAAAAATGGGACCCCTAACATAATTTTTCACATTTTATCTCCCACGAATAGTTTTTTCGAAAAAGGGCGGTGTTTTGTTTTTGTACAGAACAATGTTTACTTGATTTGATTCTGGTATTCAACAACACAAAAGCTGAAGCTAAGTTGTTGGGATACATTGAGGTGAACTGCGAGAGGTGTAACTTAAGTTATGCATTATTGCATGTATTTTATCAATGCTTTCGTGAAAAAAACATAAAAATTGAAAACAACAAGCACTGAAAAAATTTCGTGGTTTCTTTATTGACAGAAATCAAAATAGTGGTTCCTCTGCTCAAAGTTTTAAGTGTAATGCGCATTCTGTGCTGCATTTTGTACAAAATTTTATCATATGATTAGTAAGTGTAATATGCATTCTATGGTTTCTTTATTGACATAAATGAAAATAACGGTTCCTATGCTACAAAATTTTAAAAATTCTGTAAAAATTTTGGTTTCCTCTAGGGCTGAACTTGGATTGTGGTGTCTCTTCCTAGCTGAGTCGTGAACTGTTTGAAATTCATTTAGCTGGGTTGTGATTGTTTTGTGACCACTAGATTTGGACTGCACTTTCCCACTGCTGCAAGAATTTTACTGTGTTCATCTTTGGTGCTTCCTGTGTAAACCTTGTCCTTCTTGCAGCCTCTAAGGCTAAGGGGTCTTCCCTTTTGGAGACTTGTTGGCTACTGTATGTGTTTAAACTAAACCTACAACACTCTAAACCTCTGTCTCTCTGAAGTTATGAGATCTCAAGTTATGACATCTATTCCTTTTAGCATATAGTCCTTACAGATAGTCTTCCCTTTTACTTTTGAAACTTGTTAGATAGATTAATCATTTAAACAACTTTCAGTTAGCAATTGAATGATGATAGACTTTGTTTTTTTGGTTATGCAGGCTTTGTACAAGTGGAGACATGGAGGTAAGTGATTGTTTGTGATTGAAGTATGCCATTATTTTTATTTAATTTAAATTGTTTTTTATTTAACATAAACGAGTAGGTTTTATATTAATAAAACTGTGGCTGAGACACCCAAGAGGTTACATCAGTGAGTTCTTTGAAAAAAACAAAATTCCCCATCACATCAAATGGGAAAACTACTTTTATTTAATTTAAATTGTTTTTTTAACATAAACTAGACAAAAAAATTTATATAAAAAAAGGCTGAGCACAACCATCCTTACAAGGTCTGTAACCAATTTTTTTGAGCTACTATAGAAGGAAAAACAGAAGTTTCTAAGCTGTAAACATAAAATTAAATGATTCTATACTTCTTGCTTAAACAAGTCAAACCCATAGAATGGTACTGCCTTACAAAATGTTTATTTAGCAAAATACAAAAAAACATATAAACCAGGAAAGTAGATCCTAAATCTTCTGAGCTTCCTTCCCATGGGTCGGCTGGCCGACTGAGATCTCTTCCATATGTAAATATCCAACATGAGTGGAGTCTTAGAAGTGATTGAATTTGGTCATGCTAGTAAGCTTATGAACATCCTCCTTGATAATGTCAACTTTCCCCATTAATTCATGCAAGTCTCTTGTGTTATCGTCAATTCTGGATGCATGAAATCCAACCCGATTTGAGATGAATTTAGTTTTTGCTACAACAGTTATGTTACCATTGACACTAGTGCCAACCATTCTATAAATCCAGCACATACCACTCTGCAAGTCTACGAGCGAATACTTGATCTCTTCGACGTCCTTGGGGGTGTCCATTTTATCCTGAGCCTACGTTACCAGGTGAGTCCAATAAGGAGAGTTAAAACTACAAGAAGAAATTACACTTGTTCTCAGCAAAGCCTGGGTGGAAAGCTGATCCTGAAATAACCACGATGGTTCTGGTACCTCTTCTGTGGGAAGATGAACCAATTTACAATCGGTCTGAGATCTAAGTAAACCTACAAAGAGGGATGAGATATCATCTTCTGGAGGAATGAGGAGAAGAGAGCACATATCCAAGTCGTAAGAGTACTGAGAGGAGTTCATGATTATCACTAATCCTATGGACATGCAGGAAATTTGTTATGGAATGCAAAGTACAGGGGGAAGGGACTTCCCATAAATCCCTTCACATGGCCGAGACCACCGTATTTCAATTCCTATCGTGTCAGAGGATGTGTGTTCAGAATGCAGAGAGGGAGGACGTCGAGGGGGGTGGAGGAGAGTAGGTTAGAAGACCCCCTAGGTGAATAAGGGCTAAGGAACATATTTATGGTGGTGTTGGTCTCTTATTGAGACAATTCCCAACTTATTCTTAACTCCTTGATTTTCCATTTTATCCGCAAGGTCATTGTTCTTCCTTAGGATGTGGTATAAGGTGGCATGAATAGTGGTGCTCATTCTGCTAATGCGCTAATACAATATTTTACTAATGTGCTCATACACTCATTTTCTGAATGATCTGTTTGGGTCCTCCAAAGATGATGATATTTTGGATATTTTCCTTTTCGACTAGTTCCAGAGCAAAGTATAGGGCTATCCATTCAGCTTCGTTGTTGGTTTTTCGTCCAATCCCCCAAGCATAGGTTTCAACTATATTTCCTCTAGGATTCAAGATAATCCCACCTACACCTGCCTCCCCAGCATTTAATTTAATTTGTTAGAACATAATACTTTGTACTTTAATAAAAATCTAATAGTCTATGGATTATCAATACTCTAATCATTAAAAAAAAAACAGGAAAATCAGGTTTTGACACGAAATCAAAAAAATCTGATTATGAACTCTTCAAAAAGAATGCGTCAATATGATCAAATGGGAAAGAAAGGGACATGCATCTCATAAGGTAAATATTTAGAAATAGAACAATGTATTTCCTTATGTAGTTATATAATGCTTATTTTTAATGTATGATGATGTTAGGAATATGTTTAATAACATTCTTGGCTACAGTTACAAAGAAGAGGAAAATACAAACGATAGAAAATAAGATTACACCTTCCATGCCTTTGAATGACTCTAATAGTCCTAACAAAGAAGTAAATGACAAAGATACATTTTTCTCTTTTTAGGAGGATCGGGAGCAACATGAACAAGGTAATCCCATTAATTCATATTTTCCTAGATATTTATAACTATAAATATTATGATTAAGAAATCCATAACACCTTTATGTGCCCTTCTTTTATAGAAGTTGATGTTCACAAACTTCTATTCCATATGGATAACAATGTAGAAGGGGAAGATCCCTCGACACACAAAGAGGTGAAGCAACATGAAGAACAAGGTAAGCTCATTAATGTATGATTTTGTAGGTCTTCATAAATAAAATTTTATGAAGTAGAAATCCATAACACCTTTATGTGCCCTTGTTTTATAGAAGATGTTCACAAAGAACAATGCCAACAAGATATTAGTATACAAGGTGAAGATCCCTCTACACAAGCATTGATAGAGAAAGTCAAGAAGAAAGGTAGAGGAGCAACTGAATGTGCATAAATCATTAACTTGGAGGAAAAGATTGAAATTCATATTAATGAAAGGAACCAACCAATTAGTCCAAACTCTGTGAAGTTATCTTCATTACTAGGTGTGCTTGCAAGGGAAATAGTTCCAATCAATTATTCTGATTGGAGGAAGGTTTCATATCAATTACAGGAGGACTTGTGGAACATTATTAATGTTAGTATTAGACATTACATTTATTTTTTTTCAACATTTCTATTTTTGGATGATTTCGAACATTATTTTCCAACCATGTATGATATCTAAAAATGCAATTCTTGTATGTTGCAAAAAAAATTCATAATCCCTTCGACCCTTAAAGAATATTGTATGAAAATCCATTGGCCATAAGGAAAATAGTCATAGATATCGGTTGACCAAAAAATATGGTGACACTTATGAGTCAACAGAGGAAAGATTAAAAAATGTTCCTCCAATTAGGAAAGTGAGAAAGTGTGGAGAGAATTCATCTTATCACGAGCCACCACTGAATTTTTGGTGAGCAAAAAGTTCACATATTATATAATCAAGTTTTTTAGAATGTCTATTGGCTTGTAATGTTGACTTAAATATGTTATTTTCATTTTATTTCTAGGATATAAGGAAAAAAAACAAGGAAAAGAAAGAAAAGGAGAGGGAATTTCACACCTCTGGACGTCAAGGTTATCAACGGGTTGAAGATGATATGGTAAACAATTGTGATGATATTTTATACGATATGAGAAATATTAGCATATTTTAGTTTCATTGTAATGTAAAAACTTAACCATACTATTTTACTTGTTCCAACTAGAAAAAATCTATAGTCTCTGATGATACAACCACAAGCATTACTAAGGAATACTTATGGAAAAAGTGCCATCAAAAGAAGGATGGCACTCCAATCACACCAGCTGTAGGAGAAAAAATAGTATGTTCTCAACCTTTTAATTTAGATATTGATTAAAATTTAATTTTACATGTTGTAAATGTTTTCTTCTATGATCTGATTTAATTGTATGTAAATGTTAGCAAAACATTGAACAAGTACAAGTAAAAGTTGCATCTCAAGACTTTGCAGCTAGGGATGATGCCCTTGCCAAGGTAATAGGGGTTGATGCAAGAGGACTATGTTGTGGTGTTGGATTAGAATTTATGCCAACTAACATTTGGAAAAATTCCATAAAATGAGGTGGTAGCTGTAAGCCAAGCTACAGTGAAAGAAAAAATAGAGGAAACCACATATTTGAAAACAACAATAACTGAACTACTGAAAAGAGTATAAGATATGGAGAGAGAGCATGTGGTCAACAAAGAAAGTGTTAGTTTCCAATTATTTACTCTTGTCTTAGTATACATATTTTCACACTAATGATCTAAATTCTAATATCTAATTGCTCATACAAACAGTGTCCTAATGTACAATATGATCATGGTGAAATCACGCATGTGATGGAGGGTAGTTGTTTAATTATTATTTTAAATAATAGCTTTTTTTTTAATCTTTTGAATATATATATATATATATATATATATATATATATATATATTACATTTTGTTTCCTCGACAGAGTAATACAAGGGAGATAACAACCCCTATGAATAGACTAATACAAAATAAATTAACTTCAATGCATACTCCATCATCCCTAGTAAGTATTGAAATTTTTCATAATTTAGTTCAATCTTATTTTATTTTGTCAATATATTAGAAATAATTTTATGCTGGGTGTAGAGTCATGCATCAAAATATGATGAACATTTGGTACAGAAAACACCAATGGTTCCATCGAAACTGCAAATTGACAAAATGAAAACACCAATTCAGGTAAGATCGTAATTATTTAATCTAGGATCATCGATGTTTAAATTATTATTTCCATGCATCTATCTTACTTTGTCTCATTTATTTGTAGGGTCAATATAATTCTAATGAGTTGACACTAACTTCGCAATTGGGGCTAGAAGAAAATAAATTCTTTCTCATTGCATTAAAATCAAGGGTTAAAGTTGCAAGGGTGACAATACATAAGACTCACCCAAATGCAATGGTACATTGTGTCCCTGTTGGAAAAGGCTATTATATTGTGAATCCGACAAAAAATTTAGATCCTCTATTTGAAAATATAGCTCTACCATGTCCCAATAGTGCATTATGTAATCTAGCATATGCTTTGTTGAGATTCATTCCTTGGCATAAGGATGACATTGAACTATGTAACTAGTGCTTATACTGTGTGACTAGTGATGTCAGTGATGTTGTATCAACTGAGAATAGTTGATTTATTGAATATTTATACTTAGATCAGGACATAGTTTATAATTTTTTTGTATTTCAGGATTAATATTTACATTTTATTAAAATTTTAGGTCCAAGTTGCAATTATATTCCATGGGCACAATTTCTGATTTTGTAATACATCAGTATTATATAATCTTCGTTGCGTGTGAAATGAGATGTTGTGTTGTGAATATGTGGAATGAGCAGTCTGTCTATCCTATTTTCATTAAGTTTTGTTCTTTGTAAATTAGTTTATCTTTATATTTCCTTCTATTGCCAAAAACATACATTTACAGAATAAAAAACCACATTAATATATTTTATTTTCCACACTGTAGAAAGAATAAGAAAATGACCAAAATTAAATATTTAAAGGAATAAGCTTGCATCTAGAAACAAATTCATATGCAATGATTAACAATAATAGTAAGCTGATTTATTAACTCAATAGAAGACAAGACCTTTTATGTTGTACAAAACAACCAATCTACAAATCATTTTGAATTTGAAAATCAAAACTAAGTTTAAATACAGACTACTCCATTTCCACATTGAAGTCACCATGTTATTACATTATTCATTCTGTGTTTGATACTGGTCTTGATGGTTTCACCTTGTTGGACTCTACCCATTGGGTATCTCACTTGCCAAGTTTGAAGGAAAAATGAAATCAACTTGGTGACCTAGGCTTCGAAGAGAACTAGTTAAGTGTTAGACAAAGGGTTTGAGAGACCATTTGGAAATTCCCTCAAGGGGGTGTTCCTTTGATGATAAAATTCATCAGATGATATGGTCATGTTCATTGTTGAAATGGATATTTATCCATGCTATTGGTTTTTATTATGGTGATCAAATAAGGAAAATATCAACCTGCCAAAATAGAAGAAAAATATCATTTTGCATACTAAAGACAAAGGAAAAATGGCCAAGTGTTGTAAAGGGGCTAAGTGATTCCCACATTAAGGTTGATGCCAACACTAAGGATGATGTCGGCATGGCATGACATGGCATAGATGATGATGTGGTGTAAAGATGAAATCATTGTTGCATTATGACATCATTCTGGAGAAATACGACAAATTTGTGAAAATCAGGAAATTGGCTGAGTATGAGAAAAATGGTCCAAGTAACCTTAAGAGGATTCCCGCCACAAATGGTTTGTTGAATAAAATTCCTGGAACACATGGGGATATTGTAGGTTGTTGTTTTGTCTACTAAACCATGGTCTCAGTTTTTCCAAAGAGATCCCGAGGAAGAATTTATGGACCTGCCACAACTGTGGTTTAGGGAATTGGACCAATGCTAGGAGAAGATAAAAAATTGTCTAAGTATGGAATTATTGGTAAAATATGCCTAACTGGCCTTAGGGAAATGCCCACCACAGCTCATAGGATGATGATAAAAATATATTAGAGTGTGGATATCTAGAGTGTTGTATGGTGCATCCAAACATATCATTAGCCTGACCAAAGAGTCTTTCAGGAAGAAGATATCAATCTGCCAAAAGTGCCTCTCAACAATATTTGCACTGCTCCAAAAAAATGCCCACCGAGGAGAGAGAAAGAAGCTCCAGAAGATGATAGTGGTTTTGATGGATTCACCTTGTTGGATTTCTACCCATTGGGTATCTCACTTGCCAAGTTTGAAGGAAAAATGAAATCACCTTGGTGACCTAGGGTTTGAAGAGAACTGGTTAAGTGTTAGACAAAGGGTTTGAGAGACCATTTGGAAATGCCCACAAGGGGGTGTTCCTTTGATGATAAAATTAATCATATGATATGGTCATGTTCATTGTTGAAATGGATATCTAGCGATGTTCTTGGTTTTTCTTATGGTGATTAGGTAATGAAAATATCAACCTGCCAAAATAAAAGAAAATTCTTATTTTGCATACTAATGATAAAGGAAAAATGGCTAAGTGTTGTAAAAAGGCTAAGTGATTCCCTCATTAAGGTTGATGCCTGCACTAAGGTTGATGCCCACACGAAGGATGACGCTGGCATGGCATGGCATAGATGATGATGTGGCATGAAGATGAAATCATTGTTACATTATGACATCATTATGGATAATACAACAAATTAGTGAAAATCAGGAAATTTGCTAAGTATGGGAAAATTAGTCCAAGTAGCCTTAAGAGGATGCCTGCCACAAGTGATTTGTTGAAGAATATTCCTGTGACACATGGGCACATTATAGGCTATTGTTTTTTCTACTCAACCATCTTCTTAGTTTGTCCAAAGAGACCCTGAAGAAGAATTTATGGACCTGCCACAACTGTGGTTTAGGGAAATTAGACCAAGGCTAGGAGAAGATCAAAAATTGTCCAAGTATGGAATTATCGGTAAATCTTCCTAACTGGCCTTAGGGAAATTCCTGCCACAACTCATAGGATGATGATAAAAATATTCTGAGAGTGTGGATCTCTAGAGTGTTGTATGGTGCATCCAATCATATCATATCCTGACCAAAAAGTCTTTCAGGAGGAAGATATCAATCTACCAAAAGTGCCTCTTGGCCATATTTGTACTGCTCCTGAGAAAAATGCCTGCTGAGGAGAGAGAAAGATGCTCCAGAAGATGAAAGTGGTCTTGATGGATTCACCTTGTTGGCCTCTACCCATTGGGAAGCTCACTTACCAATTTTGAAGGAAAAATGAAATCACCTTGGTGACCTAGGGTTCGAAGAGAACTAGTTAAGTGCTAGACAAAGAGTTTGAGAGACCATTTGGAAATGCCCAAAATTAAATATTTAAAGGAATAAGATTGCATCAAGAAACAAATTCATATGCAATAAATAACAATAATAGTAAGCTTATTTCTTAACTCAATTGAGGCCAGGATAATTTTATGTATTATATGAAATTTTTTTATTTCATATGATATAGGGACATTGACATCATAACCCAATATACCTGAATTTGTGAAAAAAAAATATACGTGAAATCAATTAAAAAAAACTCATTTGCATGCATTACTAAGCTTGCATTCGTCAGCGTGCATTCCTAAGCTTTCATTCTTCAGCATGCATTCCTCAGCGTGCATACCAAACCAACCATGACCGCAATTGAAATCAGGTCTCCGTGTACTATGGAAATAAATGAAACAGGGGTGTCTTGCACCATAGCAAAAAACATAGGGGCCTTCTCTACCATGACATCAAGAGAAGTAGGGGGTTCTTAGGTTGAACGGTTTACGGTGAAAAAATTCCAAGAGAATGGTGATGAATGGAGTGATACAAGCATATGGCCAACTGGTATGTTAAATATCCTTTTAAGAGAAGGAGTACATAGGTTTATTTGTGTACATT
Source organism: Pseudotsuga menziesii (assembly GCA_001517045.1). Classification (NCBI taxonomy): domain Eukaryota; kingdom Viridiplantae; phylum Streptophyta; class Pinopsida; order Pinales; family Pinaceae; genus Pseudotsuga; species Pseudotsuga menziesii. Next base: position 191,951 of record LPNX011026629.1, read on the forward strand.
TTAATTTCCAAAATGACGAGATAGATGATTCCATCTATAGTTATGATCATGAGGCTATGGAATTAAATATTTTTGGGAAGAGGGTTAATCTAGACTCCGATTTGGTTTCCATAGAAACGAAAATTCCACGAAGAGAGGGGGAAATGTTAAACTCATGGAAAACCCCCAAGTGAGAAAAGATTCATATGGCCAGTAAAATTTATGGGAAATGGGTTGTTGTTCCCAGGAATGGTCTAAAAATGGAATATGTTCCTCAAGGAATATACAAAACCCTGATTCAGATTATCCTTAGGACCATTATGAATCACCACAAGAGGAGTGATATTTTGGGTGATTGCATGAAAGTGGTCATACAATGGGTTGAAGACATGGCCATAGATGGCCCTCATCTATTGGCTAGGAAATTTCACTATGCATTGCAAGATAGTAAAATGAAGAGGGTCAAGTTTAGTTAACCAGGAACACTGCAAACAATTATTGATTTATGCCAACCCACTGTTGTAGGGTCAAATTCTATTAGAACATACATTAGGAAGCCTAAAGAACAACAAAAAAATGAGGAATTACCTCAACCGTCTTTAAAGAACAATGTAGAAGGATTTTTGACTGTCACTACATCAACAGTACATGGACAAACTTTCGAGGACAATATGGAATCTATTGGGAATGACATCCCTTCAATTTTCCCTAAAGAAAATGTTGTTGCCACAACTTTGGCTGGAATACATGGAAATGAAAATGCATATCAATGGGAGGAATTTGTGAATAATGATATGGACCGTTCATTGACTAGTGATGAACACCCAATTCATGCCAAATATTTTTTTGATGGTAGATTTGTTTTTTCTTTATTTGATAAAATGGTGCATTTCAAAGAACAATCTACCTCGTGGGAGGATTCCTTCACAGCTAGCGATGAATTGTGCAGAACTAAGGATGTCCAAATTCTTGATTTGGTACATCGTGTTACAGGTTTAAAGAAAAAATTGTGGAAACTGAAAAAATAATTGGCCAGAAGAATATACTTATTAAGGACCAATGTTATACATTTAGCATAGTTCTAGAAGGATCGACTGTTGAACTTGACAGACTGAAAGACAATTTTCAGGCTGAAAAGAAAAAAGATGAGGAAAGTGTAGGGAGGCTTGAAAATGAGCTGAAAAACAGGCCTCAAGTTTTGAACATACCACCACTGAAGACTGTATTTGGTAAGGAAGTAGAACTTCAGCAAGAATTGAAGCAGAAAGAAACATTTATTGCAGTTTTGAAGGTTGAATTTGAAAATAAAATGAGAGAAATGATCATTAAACAACAAAATGAGACTGCAAAATATGAAACAAGATTGGAAAAAATGAATAAAACAATTTAAAAAAATGAGTTGCTAAAAACTAAGAGAATTGAAAGGATTTTAGCAACTCTCGAGGATAAAAGAGTTGGAAGAGGAAAAGAATCAACATTCAAGGGTAAACAGGTCTGGTCACCAGAAGAATAAATGGTCAAGGGTAAACAGGTCTGTACACCAGAAGAATCAATAGTCAAGGGTAAAAATTCCAGCACATCAAAAGAATCCAAAGTCAAGGGTAAAAATGTCAGCACACCAAAAAATTTGGCAGTAAAAAACTTGGTGATGTAACTATGGATAGCTTACTCCAGTTTCAGAAGTCCTTGCAACAATGAGAGAACACCTTGAATGAATCTGCTTCAACAATCCATGTCGTAGAGTTAACATTTGGCTCATGAGATCCAACATTGAATAAGAATATAGAGGAGAAGGAGGCCGAAATTAGAGACCTTCACCAAAAACTATTGGATAAGGGAAAATAACTACATTTGGGATGTGATAGTGAGATACAAGATTTGAAATCCCAAATTAAATCTTTGTAAAAGAAACATGTGGCAGAAGCAATTTTGTGTACTCCATCTAATACAGATTTGAGGGCACAAGAGCTCAAGAAGGAGGTACAACAGTTGAAGAGAAAATTAAGTGCAGTTCAATCTGAGCTGAAGTCAACAAAGGATGATCTTAAAAGAAAGGAATATGAGCACTCAAAGTAGAAAAAAAAAATGTAGAGATGTTGAAGAAATGCCAAGAATAAAAAGATAGATTGCATACAAAAGTGATAACTCTTGCAAACAAAGTGAAAGAGAAAGAAAAACAATTAAAACATATGGTTGATGAAGCTTCTACAGACCTGGAGGGTTTTGGAAAAGGAAAGAGAAACTATAGCGAATTTTCTTATTCTAAAAAGAAGGAATTGCAAAAACCTCCCAAGCAGCCTAGAATTCTAGAATAATATGGTGTACATTTGATGTCTATGTACATACTAATATTGTTGTAATATAAATTGTAATTATTTCTCAGAAATGCATATATTTTGATATAGTTAATGTGTTTTTAATGTGTAATACAAGTGTAATGTGTAATCCATATGTGCATTTTTCCTATATCTACGATATTTTAATGTGCAACCCATACTGAGAAGTGTGTATGAAACTAAAAATGATGAAATATATTCTACAAACGAATTGACATATGAAATATTCTGGAAATATATTCTACAAATGAAGTGACAGATCATCATCTCCAGTGCAATACATAAAAAATTCCCTTCAAAATAAGATTAAAACTAGCCCTTGAAATTTGATCACTGGAGGTTATGAAAAATTAACTCTTGGTCTTCCTAACACTAAAAAATTTATAAAGGAGAAAGTATCAGGTAAAAAATTGGAAATATTAAAATGATAAAAGGGGAGGAATAATAATAAAAAAGACTCTCCTATTTTATTCATTGAATTTGACAAAGAAATCAGGCATGTGCGTGCATTTTGTTGAAGCAAGGAAATTTTGGATAACTTCACTCAAATGCACGCCCAACCTGCATTACAAAGCCAAATTCACTAATTCAAACCATAGAGTGTCTGTTCAGGCATAAAAAACCTAAATAAGATTTCAATGTTTAAATTTTAGACATAAAAACTTATGCTCTGCAAGGAAACTCCAAATTTACGTGATTTCTACATTGAAAAAAAGAGGGTTGAGTTCCTCGAGGAAATGCACACATTGGCGTGTGTTTCAAGTTATATTGAATAAATTGCACTATAACATAGACATACCAACCTTTTCTACAATCTCTTGTACTCATTTCTATAAATTGTATGATCTACAATAAAATCCAAGTCATAGAAAAAAACAATAGATAGTATTCTCCAATTTTTCATGGCCATAACTAAAAATGCACACCAATTCCAATCGAAAGTACACTCTAGTTATGAAATTTGGAAGTTTGCATACAAAAACCTAATTAGACTAGTATAGTTTTAATATCAGACATAAAAACTTCTATTGTGAAATAAGAATGCATTCAACATTTGAAATGAGAACAAAACAACTGTAAATGTTGATTTCTTGTTCACACGCATCATAGCTAGTAAATCTTGTATTTATAGAATTTTGGCATGACAAGGACAACTAAGAAAAGAGGTTGAATTGGATAGTTGTTTGGAAACCAATCTCATGGCTCTGCAAGTTTGTATCATACTGTATCCTTTTTATTATAATATAAATCAACATCCTTCCTTACAGAAATAAATAAACAGGAACATAATAGATATAATACATTCCCAAGAAAAAACATAGATAATGAAAAAATATAACTAGATCGATACTCAAGAAAGTTTTAAAAGGGGCCCAAGAGAATTTATTATTATATTATGCTTTCATTACAAAGCAGAGGACTAGTTTACAGCTGAATCAGTAACATCAAACAACTCCTTCAATAATAACTATCCCTACTACCTATTACATTCTATTTATAGACCTCAAGGGTCGGATTGACGATGTTACAATTGGATTTCATTAGAGTGAAACTGAAATGTTGATTCACCCTCGAGCCTAGATACCAACTACTATGGAACAAGGCTAACACAAAAGTGCAACACAAGGGGGAAAAAAAGGATGAAGTGGACATGTTTCAATAACATGGGTAGAAAGGGAGTCGAAGAGGAAGTTGCATTCCATTTATCTGGATGGGAGATGCGAGCAGAGAAGAATTATAAAACTGATAAAAATTACGTGAGAGGTCTCACAAAAACAAAAGGGAAATTCCAATGAAATAAGAAAATGATAAGGAAGAGAGAAATGTTGAGACAAAAATGGCTCAGCGGAAAACAACATGCAATACCCATCTGGTATGGAGAAATTAATTGTTGGAATTCTAGAAATCAATCCTACTATGCCACTGATAGGGGATTCTTGGGTTGTTGAAGAGGGATAGGGTGTTGAATCAGTGCAGGAAATATTTCACTAAGTGATGGGAAAGGACTTTGAAACAAACATAAAAATGATAATATTGAATGGAACTGCGAGTTAAAGCCATCGAACTCGGATGAGATTGTCTCCAATTCTTTCCAATTCTACCAATTTCACCCATACTATCAATAAACTCAAATTCGCGCACATTTGTGGCCATACTAGACAAAAGTTAACAAATATAGATAATGGAGTCAATACATAGCCTACTGATAACAGTGACCCCTATTTATCAATGTTCCATAATAAGTTGCATGATTGGTAATTGACTGCTACTTCTAGGAAGGAATCCATGGGTCTAGGACAAATCTGGATATGTGTACTGTGTTGGCTCTTTGAATAATTGAAAGGTGGGAAAAAAAGGTTAATCATGAGGAAATGTTGAGTTCACGTCTAGGTGATGCAATCATTCTCAATTCTGTTAGAATTCGACTCGATTCAACTTCATCGAATAATAGAATTTGATGGTCTGTGTTATATAGAACATTGTTTCCTTGTTAAGTGACGTATTTGACACTCAGTTGAAAATTCATAATATGAAAAATATGGAAAAGCGAAAACCACCATTTACATGTTTATAAGATTAAATGAAGTATTTGACACTCAATTAGTTCAGCATTTGTTTGACAGGTTGAGGTATGGGAAAATGAAAAACCGCCATTTATAATTTTAGAAAATTAGACGACTAGCAAAATAGTAAACTGTAAATCAGGGTTGAGTCCCTCGAGGAAATGCACACATTGTCCTAGGAAAAAAAATCAATATTATGGATGGAAGTTAAAAAAAATTCTAAATGGGAAGGTATGAAGTAAAAAATTGGAAATATTAAAATGTTAAAAGAGGAATAATAATAATAAAGACTCTCTTATTTTATTCATTGAATTTGACAAAGAAATTAGGCATGTGTGTGCATTTTATTGAAGCAAGTCAATTTTGGATTGCTTTACTCAAATGCATTGCAAAGACAAATTCACTGATTCAAACCAAAGAGAGTATGTTCAAGCATAAAAAACCTAAATAAGCTTTCAAAGTTTAAATTTTAGACATAAAAAATGATGTTTTGAAAGGAGACTCCAAATTTATGTGTTTTCCACATGGTAATAATCATGGTTGAGTGCCTCGAGGAAATGCACACATTGGCCTGTATTTCATGTTATATTGAATAAATTGCACTATAACATAGCCATACCAACCTTTTCTACAAACTCTTGTACTCAATTTTATAAATTGCATGATCTACAGTAAAATCCAAGTCATCCAAAATAACAATTGATATCAATATGTTGAAAGTGCCTCTCAACCATATTTGCACTGCTCCAGAAAAAATTCCCACCGAGGAGAGAGAAAGAAGCTCCAGAAGATGAAAGTGGTCTTGATGGATTCACCTTGTTGGCCTCTACCCATTGGTTATCTCACTTGCCAAGTTTGAATAAAAAATGAACTCACCTTGGTGACCTAGGGTTTGAAGAGAACTGGTTAATTCATATCTAAAGAATTTGAGAGACCATTTGGAAATGCCCGCAAGGGTGTGTTCCTTTGATGACAAAATTCATCAGATGATATGGTCCTGTTCATTGTTGAAATGGATATCTATCCATGCTCTTGGTTTTTCTTACGGTTATCAGATAAGGAAAATATCAGCATGCCAAAATAGAAGAAAAATGTTATTTTGCATATTAATGATAAAGGAAAAATGGCTAAGTGTTGTAAAGGGGCTAAGTGATGCCCACATTACGGTTGATGCCCACAGTAAGGATGACGTTGGCATGGCATGGAATATATGATGATGTGGCATGAAGTTGAAAACATTGTTGCATTATGACATCATTCTGGAAAAATACGACAAATTGGTGAAAATCAGGAAATTGGTTAAGTATGGGAAAATTTGTCCTAGTAGCCTTAAGAGGATGCCCGCCACGAATTGTGTGTTAAAGAAAATTCCCGTAGCACATGGGGATATTGTAGGCTGTTGTTTTTTCTACTCAACCATGGTCGCATTTTGTCCAAAGAGACCCTGAAGAAGAATTTATGGACCTGCCAAAACTATGGTTTAGGGAAAATAGACCAAGCCTAGTAGAAGATAAAAAATTGTCCATGTATGGAATTATTGGTAAAATATGCCTAAATGGCCTTAGGGAAATGCCTACCACAACTCATAGGATGATGATAAAAATATTCTGAGTGTTGATGTAATTGTAACTTCGGAATGTTTCATCCATATATCTTATGTATTGTACCCCGATGTTTATTCCGGGATGTGTCTGTAATGTATTTGAGTCATGTCATACCCCAATGTTTATTATGGGAACTTTCTATAATGTAAACAAGTCATGTCAAGTCATTGTGGGTAACCCTCCTATTGGTCAAGGGTTAAATTCCCCACAGTTGTGGGGCCCTAGGGTTATTAGACTATCCTAGAGAAGTCGACCCTAGAAGAGTCATTGTAAGTCGAGGCAATAGTCCTCACTGTTGTGTTAAGGATAACCCTCCTTATTGGTTGGAGGAGGCAAAGTCCCCACAAGTTGTGGGGCACTAGGGTTATTAGACACTCCTAGAGATGTCAGATCTAGTAACTAATTGTTAAGTAAGGCCGACATGTTGGAGTGGGTTTCAAGTGAACGAAAGAATATAAATAGAGAGTGAGCATCTCTATTTATCACACACGCACTCACTCATTAGGGTGCACGAGAGAGAGGAGAAGTTGCTGGGACAAGAGAGAGACTACTGTTGTCTGGAGATCATCTTTATGTTTTCAGGTTTTACTTTTGGTGTTGATTCTATCTCTGAGGAAGTTGTGGGGTTTTCTCCTTTATGGTTTCCCCGAGGAAAAATATTTGTGTCACTTGTCTCTTGTGTTTTATTTCTATGCATGTTATTCTCTCAGTTAAAGATCCTAAGATCATAATGCTAGCTTGAACGATAAAAATATAACATGGTATCAGAGCTAACTTGAGAAGAAGACATTATGCAGCTACAGAAGCTAGGGATTCTTACTTTTTGGGTCTTTCTCCACAATCCATCAGCAAAAGTATGCTAGGCTAACTCTCCATTGAAGGGCACATCTTTCTGTCCAAGCAAAATTTGATTCCGAGCATTTTCAGTCTTTGGTGTGAGAAATTAGGAATTATTACAGAAGAGTAATTTTTTAGTGAGCCTGGAATAGGATTGCTCTCCTCATAAAAATCGAATTTTAGAGACTTGGTTCAAGATTTTTTGTTGGGTGAAACTCCAGGAAAGTCAAACCCTAGTTTGACCCCGAGTTGCAAAAACCCTAAAATGCTAAAACTGATAAGTTTTGATAGATTCACTATATCTAGCTATTGGAGAAGGATCAGGAGTGGAACCTTTCATATGCCAAATATGAAATCATGGTTTAAATTGTATCAAAAATTCAGCCTCCGATTCACTATATTATGGGAGAGATGATCCCTCCAAGTTAGGGTTCCAGCCTCTTCCAGGATTCATCCCTAAACAGGACACCTGGGGAGAATTGCTATATCTTGGGCTACAAAGGTCAAAATTCCATTTCTGAATATGTTCCGGAAATGGAATGGAATTTACTTTTTGTTTTCCAAGTTTCAAACCTAGAAGATGAAACAGTGACACGTGGAAGTCCGTACAACTTTTCTGTTCTGAACAGTCATGTAACAAGTCCCCTTGGGAAAATGATCATAAGTCCCAATTGGTGAAACCAATTCTGATGAAAACTATGATTTTGGAACCCAGACAGGTGAGGCTACCTTAGTACAAATTGTCAGACATAGAGGAGATTTAATTTTAGAGATAGTGCAGAAACAGTATCAGGAATTTATGTAGAAGAAATTGGTAAACACTACTACATTTCGATCCAAAATCCGACGGTTTTTTCCGACGGCGCGTGGATTTTTTCTTTTAACCATGCCAAAAATCAGAAAGATAATTTTTTTTTTGAAATGGTGGGGATAAGCATCGCTTAAGCGACACCTAGGATTGCAAGCATCGCTTAAGCGACGGATATCCTCCTAAGCGTCGCTTAAGCGACGGCGGTTAAATTGCCCATTTATTTAATAATTTCCTAAGCGTCGCTTAAGCGACGGCGCTTAAAATGCTCAATCATTTAATAATTTGTTGTAATTGGTTAATTATTTAAAATGGAAAGCGACGCTTAAGACATTATCCCACACACATTAAAATGGAAAGCCTAGGTTCATTTTTCATATAAATAGATGTACGGCTAGGTTCATTATCTCACACACTGAGTCTCGCACTTATCTCTTGGACAAGAAGTGCGAAATTCCTAAGGGTTTTTTTTTGGCGTTGCTCTTTTGTGGGGATCTTCCCACTTGGTCTTGGATTTTGGCGTTGCTCTTTTGTGGGGATCTTCCCACTTGGTCTTGGATTTTGGCCTTGCTCTTTTGTGGGGATCTTCCCACTTGGTCTTGGATTTTGGTCAGCTTGCTCTTTAGATTTGGTTCTAACCCTTGTGGAAAAGAAGACTCATCATATAATTGGGTTTGCTCGTACTTTGTTCTTAGGGTTTGAGTAATAAAATGCCATGTAAAAATGATGTTGCAGGTCATCAAGATCCGGCAGAACAAAATCGACAATTGCTTGCTAGGTTGTGGGAGGGAGTGGAAAGAAGGGGTGATGGAAAATGTTATTGTCCTTGCAGTCAATGTATGGGCTTTAATACGAGAAGGTTACTGATCAAAACAACTAAAAGACATTGTAGAGAACATGGACATGTTGAGGGGGGGCATGAATATCATCCATTGGTAAGTCAATATAATTCATGATTATATATCATTCGGTCTTTATATTGAGAGTTTTTGTAATTGTATATTGTATCATTTTTATTTTGGTTACTTAATCGACATGACTAACGTTTGTTGTTTGATGTTTTAATTGTAATTATAAAGCAAGAGCCTCCTAGGGCTGTTCCGAACATGGAGAATGTGGTAATTACGCAGGAACAACTAGTGCAGGAGGAACGCCAATATGTAGGTCCTGCGAATACTGATCATGATCAAGTTAATGATGACATGGAATTAGACGATGATCATGACGATAACATAATTGAGGATGATGGTGCAAATGCATTAATCAATGATGCATTTAATGTTAGAATGGACGATGATCAACCTCATGCGCCGCCAATTGATGACTTTGAAGATCTTCATGATTTACCTACACTTGAGAAGGCAGACGAACCGCTTTTTGAAGGCTCCCGCATAAGTGTTCTCTCTGTTGTGTTGCTGACAATGAACTTGAAGGTTAAGAATGGTTTTTCAAACACAACCATCACGCTGGTGTTAAGGTACGTATGTGATTATATGTTTCATCGATCGCATATATATGCTTTGATTTATGTTGCTATAATATTTGTATTGTTATACGTACTTCATGATAAAAAAGATAAGGATGTATTTGTTGTCGTTAATATTATGCTCTTCAAATATTTATATTAACCATTTTTGTAAAATTTGTTGTAACAGTTTGATAGGCGAGTATTTTTTACCGCCATCAAATAAATTACCTCGCACATACCGGGATTTAAAAAATATCATGAACTATGT
>LPNX011026637.1:0-27586 GCA_001517045.1 Pseudotsuga menziesii
GTAAGATCCTAATATGTCTTTGCAGATAATCCAGGTAATTTTTTTTTAAAAAAAATTTCAAAACCCGTCGCTTAAGCGACGGCAGCAAGTATTTTTTTTAAAAAAAATCACCAAGATCCGTGGATATAGCGACGATTATCCGTGGATACAGCGACGGAAATCCGTGGATACATCGACGGCAGCAAGTATTTTTTTTTAAAAANAACGACGGAAATCCGTGGATACATCGACGGCAGCAAGTATTTTTTTTTAAAAATACCAAGATCCGTGGATATAGCGACGATTATCCGTGGATACAGCGACGAAGATCCGTGGATACAGCGACGGAAATCCGTGGATACATCGACGACTAGCCGTGGATACATCGACGACAAGCCGTGGATACATCAACGGTTAGGCGTGGATATAGCGACGGCTTAGGCATATAACCGAATGTAGAACATTGTCGCTCTTGCGACGCAAATTAGGGGTCGTCGCTATTGCGACGAAATAGTTTCCACGGAACAAAAAACACTTAGACGTGGCAATATCCACGGTTTTCCGTGGATATTGCCACGTTTTTCCGTGGCAAAATTGATCACTTGTACTAGTGTATCTTCCTGAAAATTTATATAGTCGCTATGAAATATTTGAATCGAGTGGTGGAAAAAATTGGTGTGGAAAAATATTTATATAGGGTCTTCTAAATGCCATTACTCTCATTAAGGGAGGACATGTTAGTTAGTATTGTTGAGGATGTAGACGCAGGTTAGGATTGAAGGATATGTTAGTTAGTATTGTTGAGGGTTGGTTATTCCTTGATCTTAGATATGGTAGTAGATACTCTTCCTTGTACTTGATTGATGAAAGTAACATAAATATAAAGATAATGATATAAAATATTAAAAAGTTAACTATTAAATAACTGAGAGTGCTAAAACAATTATATTGTATATATATGCTTTCTCATTCTCCATGGGGGGAGGGACATTATTATTAGTTAGCAGGTATGCATACGCACGATGGGGTTTAGTTGTAGTACATATCCAACCTTTTCATACACTTTCCATGCATTCACACTTTGCACATGTATTCTAGTATTGATAGATGAATACTAGAGATGTTAAATAATTGTATAAGTTTTTATGAGTGATTAAGTTAATTTTGCAACAATCCAATGAAAATAATAAGAATTTAATTTGTTAAGTATATGTGAACATTGTAATAAGCAATTTATTAAGTATCTTCAGTTAGAATAGTTGTACGCAAATTATCATGAAAAAGAATATAAAATACCATTCCATATGAGAACGAGAATTGTATCGTTTAATCATTATCATGATTGTTTAAAACACTTATGGTTTCCTTGTTTACAAATTATAAGGTTGCTATGTGGTAGTAGGGTACTTATTAGATAAACCAATAAATATTATTATTATTTATTTAACACTAACTATTATTATTTATTGTTAGAATTGTTGTTATTACTATTATTTAATTAATATTAATGATGACACAATTGTCCTTTATCATAAAACATAGGGGAGCAACTTAATTATTATAAGGATTGTTCACTAAAGTAATTAATCAATGTATTAATCTAATAAAATTTAAAATACAAATTATTAAAAAATATTTATATTTGAAGGATGAGATAGGATGGAATTAAACCAAGTATTATTAATTTAATGCTCTATAAGATAATTAACTCGAATGGGTAATGCATTTAATACTCACCATTAACGACTTGAACATTCATAACTAATACCTATATCAATGTTATTTCATCCAAACATATTTACTCCTAAAATAGTAAGTTGGGTCTAGTAGAGCAAGCTGGAGGAGATGGGCGTACGAGGGTTTGCTTGCAGCTTGCTGGTCGGAGTACTTGCAGGCTTCTGAACTGATGGCGATGGAAGACACGATTTTTCGAGGTACGGGTAGCCACTGAAACCCTTATCATCGAGCCAATTCATTTCTGTTTTGTCTCTTGGTTGATACGACTACCTGTTATCGTTTTCAGTCATTTTTTCTGGGTTATTTCGGGATGGTTTGATCTTCGTTCTGGCGTCTATTTTTTGAGTTATTCCTTTCAGTGGTTATTGACCTTTGGCCGGACCTTTTACTCTGATACCCTCCCTCTGTGTTTTGATATGGGTTTTGTTAGTTCTTTGATCTTTGTTTTAGCCGTTACCGGCAGCTGGAGTCCCTCCTCATAATCAAGGACTAGTACCAACCAGCTTAAAAGAAGTGGCAAGTTTTCAGCATATTTGTCGGTTTTTTGTCGGTATAGGCATGGTTTGGAATCGTTTTAATTTGTCTCCTATCTGTTCGGAGTCTATTGGATTTGGTATCACTAGGGTTTATCTAATTTGTATCGTTTCTTCTTTGTCTTTCGGTCATAGACAAGGGTTATTATCCAGTGAGTAAACCCTACCCTCATTGTCTCGGTCTCTTTATCGGGGCTGTCGTTTTTTTGTTGTCTTGGATTTATTGTGGACTGATATGAGATATTTGGATTGGTATTCATTCTCGCGTTCAGCATTGAATATATGAGATGACTGCTAGTTCTTGTGACTATTAGCAATTTGTCTATCGCTCACAGGTTTCTGTCGGTTTATTGGTTTTCATTACCATTCTCAGCCCCAAACCGGCTTCCTGGACAGTTTTCGGTTGATTGGATTAACTGTCTATATTTGTTGTTTGTTCTTTTATGTGCCGGTATTGTGCCTTCTGTAAGGATTACTGCGACCTGAAGTCCCCTGGTTTGATTTCCCAAGGGTTAGTGAGGAAGGGTTTTTTTTCTTGGTCTCTGTATTTGGGTTTTCTATTGTGATAACCATATTCTGGATTTGAATGCGGCTTACACTGGATAATTTTTGTTTTGGGTCTGCTCTATCATAGGCACCCGTGGTATTGAGGGTATGAGTCATCTTATATCCACTCTCATTCTCTCTTATCGACGTATTTTCCTTCTAGGATTTTAAGTCAATGTAACCCTGTGTTAACCTGGCATTGGGACAGTTTTTGGTATATGGGGTTTTCGACTGTCTTGTTCCTTTCCTTGAAAGTATCGATATCCACTTTCTCTATATAGGCTTCTGATTTTAGCCTTTGTGGTTCGGATTTGCATTTTCACAGGCTCCTGAAGTTTTGAGGTTATCGAATTGTCTTTTTTCTTCTATCGTCTCCCTTTCGGCGTATGTTCATGTTGGTGTTTATGTCGATTGTATCCTTGTTTTTTCTAGGCATCCTGGAATGTATCTGATTTTTGGGGCATTTCGATTGTATTGATCCCTTTTAAGCTAGTTTGATCCCTTCAGAACATTTGGGTTTCGTCTGCCTTCTTTTATTTATGGAATGATCCCTTCTTTCATGGAAATGATTTCTGATATACACATTATGAAGCTGTGATATATAGTTTCTTTTCGATTGCTTATATGCTCGAGACTCGAATTTGAAAGGTCTACTTTTGGGTGATCAATATTGGTTGGTCTGATATAGATTAAATCTTTTGTCTCTGTTTGTGGCCGTCTTGGATTCTGGACTGTATCAGGCATTTGGGATTCAGTTGTATTCAACCCTATCCTTTTGATTATTTATTTGTATGCGGCTCGAATTTGATGGTCTGATATTGATAAGGTGTTGTTCTATATTTGGACTGACTTAGCATTCTGGATTGTTTTGTTTTATTGGGATCCGACTGTCTTCCTTTCATATATTTTAGTCCTTTATGTGTCGGGTTTAATATCTGAGATTTCATTAAGGAGATTTGATTCAGAGCCTTTAATTCTGTTTGCTCTTAGTCCGGGGTTTGAACCTGTTGGTTTGCTATTGATTGAGTTTTTTTATCTATTTTTGGGGACTGCTTTCTGGGAAGCTTATTCCTTGGTTCTGATGGTGGAGACCCATGATGGGTCTCCTGACCCTAGAATGGACCATGGTCCTACTCAATTTCAGAGGTGTAGGAAGGCAAAGGCCTACAAAATTTTGGAAGGGAAAATACGCTATGTGGTTGGTCGGGATATTTATATGGATAGGGTGGAAGCTTTGAGTCGTCGGGCATTAATTGGTAGGCTGGAATATGCTTCCATGGAGAAAAAATACTGGGTTCTTGGGATTCTGAGTACTAGAAACCTTTTCTATCCTATGTTCCTACTATCAGCTTGTTGGTTCGGGGCTGGATCGTTTTTGTCTTCTTAGAAGACTCTCATGCCTATGAGGTCTTAAGCCGTCTATGGAGGGTGGGTAATGGTTCTTTAGTTCTTGATCGATGGCATGTAAAATTTGATCCAGTGAGAGAAAGAGTGAAAAAACGCCATTTGTGGACAATTCTCCCAGGGCTTCCTTTCCCGCTCTGGAATCGATCTCTTTTGGAAGGAATTGGGAACACTATAGGACGGTTTGTGGCATTGGAGGATGATTTCATGAATTCCTATGATAAGAGGAAGGCAAAAGTTCTTGTTGAACTTGATATCACTAAAGTCCTCCGAGCTGAAGTAGATATTCTCTATCATGAGTGTTTGTTTATTCAATGATTGGATTTTCAGGGCATTCCCTTTAGGTGCAATGTGTGTAGGGAGACTGGACATTTGCGCTGTGACTGTCATTATTTCCATAGTAGGGTTTTCAAGCGTTCTTTAACAGATTCTTTTGTTAATTCCCCTATATTTTCTCCATCTAAGGTTTGTTCAACTCCGGTACAAAATGCCTCCTCTCCTGGTCAGTTGAAAAATTCTATTTCTTTATTTGGGGAAGTATCAGATCTTGATTTGGATATAATTGACTCTATGATTAGTAGCAAAAAATCTCCTACATGATCTTGTAATCTTTCTGTGGAGAATGAACCTATAGCCCCTACGAAGCTTGCTATTTTGGAGCCAACTCAACTGCCCCCTAATATTAGCCTTTCTCCTGCACCGGATCCTCCATCTGCTTCGATTCTGATTGATGTCTTTCCTAGCTCCTCTACTCCTACTCCTTGCCCCCTGGAAGTTGTTGCCCCCCCTCCTTTGTTCACTGAGGATGATTTCCCCCCTTTATCAAATAAGGGGCCATCGACTTTTGAAACGCCTCCTCATAGCCCAGGTATTTCCCCATCTTTCAAAGATCCTTCTTTGCAAAAAAATATGAACATTTTCTCGGATAAGATGCCCCTTTCTCCTTCAGTTCTCCCACTAGACTCAATCAAATTTGAGAATGTCACTACCAGAAGAAAGAAAAAATATTCTAATCCACCTTTTGATTCTTTGGATTTATCCCCAGCTCCTTACACCCCTTTATCCATGAGATTAAAAGCAGCAGACGGTACTTCTTCCTCTCCTCCTCCTCGGGTCCTTAGAGCTTCGACCCCATACCTTCCTGATTCTTAATGTGTATCCTTTCCTTGAATATCCGTGGTTTGGGGGGTTCCGCCAAACAAAAAAGCCTCCGTCGCTTGCTATCTTCTCTCTCTCCTGATTTAGTTCTTCTTCAAGAAACAATGACAAGTCCTTATCCAGCTGTATTTGCTTTTTCCAAAATCTGCCCGAGTTGGGAGTTTTGTGCCCTTAGCTCAAATGGTCTCTCTGGGGGAGTTCTCACTGGTTGGAATTTGAAACTTTTTAAATGAAAATCTTATCAAACTGTTGCTGGTATATTACTGAAAGCCATTCTCCGGGGTTCTGCTTTTAAGCTCTCCATTCTAAATTGCTACGGCCCTTATCACAATCGTGATTCTTTTTGGAACGCCATAGCTTCGGGAGGTCTCCTTTTGCTGCCTAATCTCATCTTAGCTAGGGATTTAAATCTAACTCTTTCTACCTCAGAAATTTGGGGTTCAAAATCTCTTTTAGACCCTTTGAGCCTATATTTCTCAAAGCTTTTCTCAGAACATAAACTTGTGGATGTGGCTCCTCCCTGTGTTGGCCCTACCTAGAGGAATGAGAGGATAGGGGAAGAAGGTATATCTAAAAGATTAGATCATTTTATGTTATCAGAACAGGTGGTCAGCTCTCTTCACAAGTATAGAACTTGGACTCACAGATGTGGAATTTCAGATCATTTCCCTATTGTTTTGGAGTGTTTAGATCATCAAATCTCTAGTGCTTATCCTTTCAAGTTTAATCATTCTTGGTTAAAAAATGAAGATTTTGTTCAGATGGTTCGTTCTGAATGGTCTCTTATACAATCGGATCTCTCTTTGGATGCCATGAATTATCTTTCCTGTAGACTGCAAGCTCTTAAAGAAAAGGTAAAATCATGGACTAAAGCTGAAGCTTTAAAAATGAAAGATAAATCTGTGGCTTTGGAAGAATAAATCAACTATCTTCTCCGCTCCTCTCAGTCTGCAATATTTAACCAAGATCAACAATTGAAGCTAAACTCTCTCAAAGATGCTCTTCAACAAGTTATTGATCATGAGATTTCTTCTGCAAGACTTCAAAGTAGAATTACCTGGGCTCTTAAGGGTGATGCTAATACCAAATATTTTCATGCGGTGGCTTCAGCCCGAAAAAATCATAATGCCATTTGGAGCCTAAAAGATGGCTTGGGTAATTGGGTTTCAGATGATCAAAGTCTAAAAGACCTCGATATTCAATATTTTAAGACCATGTTTGAAGATGATAAGCTGACGAATCTGGAATCCCAGCTAAAGGTTATTCGTCTCTTTCCCTCTTTTATCAGTCTGGAGGATAAGGAATCTTTTTCTAGCCCGGTTCCTTTGATGGAAGTGGAAAAGGCTCTACACCTCTTTAAAAAAGATAAGGCTCCTGGGCCGGATGGTTGGCCAGTGGAGTTCTATTTGTTCTTTTTTGATCTTTTGGGCCCTCTCCTTCTTAAGGTGGTGGAATCAGCTAGAACCATGGGCAAAGTGGCCCTTGGTCTCAACTCTACTTTTCTAGATCTCATCCCAAAGACAGACATGCCTGTATCTTTTGCGGACTATCGGCCTATATCCCTTTGTAATCTCTGCTATAAACTGATTTCCAAAATTACAGCTATGAGGATTAAACCCTTTCTGGATTCTTCCATCTCCCCACAACAATTTGGCTTTTTAAATAACCGGCTGATCCATGAACCTATAGCTATTACTCAAGAAGTCTTACACACAGTTAATTCCAGAAACAAATGTGCCCTCATCCTTAAGCTGGATTTATCCAAGGCCTTTGATAGAGTTAACTGGACCTTTATTCGTCTTCTTCTTATTCAGATTGGGGTCCCACTTGTTGGAGTTAATTGGATCCTAGGCTACATCACTTCAGCTAACTTTGTTGTTCTTGTTAATGGATCTTCTTCCTCTTTCTTTCCTGCATCGCGGGGTTTAAGGCAGGGGTGCTCTTTATCACCCCTTTTGTTCATTCTTGTTATAGAAGGGCTTAGTCTTCTGATTGAGGATACAAAACATAATGGGAATATTAAAGGCATAAAAGTTTCTTCAAAGCTTTCGCTCACCCATTTACTATTTGTAGATGATGTGATTTTATTTGGTCTGGGATATTTTGAGGAATTGTTAGCCTTTAAATCCATTCTAGATACTTTCTGTGAGGCCTCAGGTATGAGTATCAATGTGAACAAATCTTGTTTTCTACAAAATGGTATGGAAGAGGAAAACCTTCAAAGAATCACAGATATTCTCCCTTATAGGACTGATGATTTCCGGAAAGGTTTTAGTTATTTGGGCTACTTCCTGAAACCGTCTCGATACTTGGTTAAAGATTGGAACTGGTTGGTGTTGAAATTTGAAAAGAAAATTTCTCATTGGACAAATAGACTCCTCTCCATAGGAGGTCGACTTGTACTCTATCGTGCTGTTCTCTCAAGCATCCTAGTCTACTGGATGGCTTGGGTCCCACTTCCTTCTTCAATTCTAGACATTCTCAAGAAACTGATTTATTCCTTTCTGTGGGGATCTTCTTCCAGGAAGAAAAAATTTCATCTTGCAGACTGGCATCTTTTGGCTAAGCCCACTTCTCATGGTGGCTGGGGTATAAAACATCTCCCTAGCTTTAGTCTTTCATTGAGAATGAAATCTTTTTGGCCGGCAGTAAACAACAAGGGAATCTAGAATCTTCTCATATCTGCAAAATACCTGAAAAATAAACCTTTTCACCTTTGGCTCAGGGAAAACAACTTCATTTACAACAATGCCTCAATTATATGGAAGGGCTTTATGGCTACTTTCGCTTGGATTGGTAAGGAAATTATCTGGCAAGTTGGAAATGGTGAATCCATTTGCATGGGTACACACCCAATTGTGGGTATGGGATCCTCTTTTTCCCTGCCTAGAGGTTTACAAGATTATTTAGAGGATTATGGTATTTGTACTTTAGCTCAGGCTCGCAATCATACTCCCAATGCCACAAGTTATTGGTTCTCTGCAGATGACCTTGATTTAATCGGTGAATGGAAAACTATCTGGGAAAATTATATAAGAGGCTTGGAATTTGGCCGTATACGGCTCACAGATCAAAAGGATATTATATCCTGGTCTCATGATAAGTATACAGGGCCGTTATCTGCTGCTGAAGGTTATTCCTGTGTAATCTCGGATTGTTGTTCAGAATTAAATGATAATGTTCTGAAAATCTTATGGACTATGACTGTTCCTTTGAAAATAAAATGCTTTATCTGGTTATTGATATATTAGAAAATATTAACCTCGAAGCAATTGCAGTCTAGAGGCATCAATGGGCCAAGTCGATGTGTTCTTTGTGAAGGTAACCTGGAAAATATTCATCATCTTTTTTTCTGCTGTCCTTTTTCTGCCTGAGTATACTCTCATTTTGAGGTAAAATTCAACTGCTCGTTTCCCATTTCCAGCTCTGTTCACTCCTTTCTGGGCCAATGGTTTTCTCGTTCTGCGAGTTCTACTCCTTTCAGATACTTTCCACTGTTTATTTTTTGGGGAATCTGACTATTAAGAAATCTCTGCTTATTTGAAAATAAGAAACCGACATTCTCTTCGTTGATTGCCAGAATTGATGGATTGATTAACTCTTACCCTGTGCCTATGAAAATTCATAAAACCCGCAATATTGGCCCTGAACCGTTAAAATACTTCCCATGTGGCTTCTTTGATGGAGTAGCCGCGGAGAATATAGGTGGCTCGGGTTATGTGATTTTTATAAATGATTCTCATTACTTCAGTTTTTCTATGGGCTGTGGGAGTAGTTCGAATACAAGAGCAGAGTTATTGGCATGTTGGGGAATACTTAGAGTCAGTTTATTGATGAGAATTCCATTGCAGCTAATTTATGGAGACTCCATGGTCATTATCTCTTGGCTTAACAGAAATTCTGCACTTGATGTTCCATCTCTGATGCACTGGTGTTGTGACATAATATTTATGCTTCAAAAGGACCCGCCGATGATCTTTAAACATACATATCGTGAGCATAATTCGCTAGCAGATGCTCTCTCCAAACAAGGCCTGAAATTTGATATGGGAGTTGTTTCTTTTTGAGAAACTATGGATGGTTTGATTGTGAATCATGGCAATCTCAATATTTTTTAGAGTAGCTGATTACTTCTATTATTCAGCTTGTTATTAGCAGTTGACTGAGTATCTCTTTCTGTTCTTGTTGAGATATTCTTGCCAGCATATATTGCTCTGATTGTATGTTTTGAAGTTCATCTTCGATATTTCTCAGTACTTTCTGACCTGATTTATCAGGGATGATGAGAAAAGTCTGCTACAATCAGACTTTGTCTTATTTGACTTTGTTGTTATGTTATTGTCACTTATACTCATATGTGATGGATATGGATTGGCACCTGTTTTGTATTGTCACTTATTTTTATATGTGACGGTCATGGATTGGCAGTCATGCTGATATGTAAAAGATGTCTTTTGATTCATATGAATAACAAAGGCCGGTATTTTTTCCTCTGAAAAAAAAAGTTGGGTCTAGTAATTAACCCACTGCCGTGTGGAAATCCAAAGAGAATATATATCAAATAGTTACTAATTACTCTACAACCAACTTAGGAAACTAATTTAATTAACACTTATGACATTAAACGAATTGAGGAAATAGGTACCTAATAGTATATTGGGAGTGAGTTGACGGGTGGTGGTGGACTACGTTGGAAGTCTTCCCTAAGGAAGGAGATTATATAGGGAAGAGTGAAGGGAGGAAACATGGGTTGGATTATTTTATTCATAAATTGGAAGGTAATGGTTTAAAGAGTTTGGAGTGGAGAAAGGAGTGGAGAATAGATAAATTAATCCTTCAGTATTATTGGTATGTAGGCTAGGGGGCTACGAAACCTATCGATTTCCTAGATCCAAGACACTAACAGTTGGTCAGTAGAGCGGTTTATGACTTTGTGGGGTTTGCTAATTGGTCAAAAGGGAGCTACTGAGGAAACTAAGGTATCCATTTACAACCTACTAGAAAACCAGGTAATCTACTTGTTGAATATGGAAATTTTACTTTGTTTCATAATTTTCAAGGGTAAAATGATTGAATGTTACAATAAGCAAATTTTGTTCAAAAATTCCTAAATGTGCTAGAAAATTTAGAATTCTATGATGTTATGGTATGAATGTAGAAAACATAAGCATTCTAAAGAGTAAATATATATTTAATGTAAAAACATAGTTGCATATCACTATTAATCTCAACTCTAAATGAGCTTTTGCATACAAGATGAACCTTTTTCTATATCTAGTGCTCTCCATCCACAAGGGAAGTACACGTGGTATCAGAGTCTCAAGGGAAGTCACTGTCTCAAAATCACGAACTTAGGGCTCTCCATTCAAAAGGGAACTACAGGTGGTATAAGAGCCACTTTCTCAAAAGATTGACCTTAGGGCCTCGCCATGCATGGAACTACCTTGGAATTTAAAATCTGTAAGGGAATATGCAAAACTTGGACAAAAACCCATACAAAATTGTAAACATTTACCACACTAAAACTCCTCCCAATATTAGTTGTTGGCCACCTTCAAAGTAGAAGCATAGACAAGTTAGAAATTTTTTTATATTCATAAATCAACTATGGAGATATTGGTTATATGCTTAAAAATATTTGAAAACATAATACATATGAAGGAAAGAAGGGAAAATTGTTGTATTAATAAAATAAAATATGGATAGTAAAAGGTACCTTAAAAATAACTAGCTAAAAACCACACCCTTATTAAAGACCTTAGATAGGTTAATCCACATAGCACAACTTGGAGATAGCACTATTACCCTAATATCTTTTTGAACCATAATCTATCGAACTAATCTATTTTATAATTAACTTACTCACAAACAAAAAAATACTCTAAACAAAATTCTATCTAAAGCTATCCACCAACTTATCTCACCAAATTCAATATCATTTTTCGTAATAACGTAAAACGCTTGTAATCCTATGACGCTATGATATGCGGCTATGGTAAGCTTACAACACTACTTTTTGGTCTCAACCATATTTTAAGGAGTATAAGGATTAGCTAAAAATATTTGGAGGAATGGCTTCCCTTTGTTCTTAATGAGCATGTCATGGAGATGCTGGAGATGCTACAAGGTCGCTTGGATGCATAATTTTTTCTACGCATATGTTTATTGTTGGTTTTAAGTAATGGATTGTAGTACTTTCTAGGTGTGTGAAGGTTCTACCTGATCTTTTGAAAAAACTTATGCCCTACGTCAATCTGAGATCACATGCTTAGTTCTAATTACATATTTAGAGTAACAATTGAAAGCAAGGACCATGCAATTCCCTTTCCTGAAAACTCCCTCCTCAGCTTGAAATAAAATGATTTATAACTTGAAGATGCTTAAAATGATCAGCGTCCCTCTTCCACAGGCCTCACGATTGGGATAAAATAATCACGACATAAAATGAGCAGCATCCCTCTTCCTCAAGCCCCATGCTCCGGATAAAATAATCACAACATATATAAAATTATTTTCAGATAGTAAAATAAAAAAATACCTACGTGAGAATGATGGTGTGCCTCCTCTTACCATAAATTACATATTTTCATAAAAAAAAATAATAATAAAATAAGACAAGAATGAGAGAGAGAGAATTCTCTCTCCCTGCCTGCTAACCAACGTTGTTCCCATATGGTTTGCAAATAGAGACGCATAAATACATAAGCATAATGCCATTGGAATCATTGGGTTGTGCCTCTCATGCTACGTCATCCCCCTTCCTTGGAAATCAAAATAGAAAAATGATTTTGGGTATAAAACAAAATAAAAATAAAAATAAAAATAAAACTAGATAAATATGTCGCCTCAGATCGCGTAGTACAAATGGAAGGGACCAAATGGAGAAAAAGAGCTAGGTCAGTCCTCCCCTAGGAGGTCGCCAACCAAAAAACGAAAATATAGAAAAGGAGAGTTGCGTAGGAGATTACATCTGTCACCCATTGGGAGCTCCTCGTAAGATACCAACATACCAACTTTCCATACTTGCAGCTCTTGTAAAACACCAGCATAGCCATCCTTGAACCAAGTGTTAAGCACCCACGAGAGATCATGGGTCATGACCCATGCACTCAAGCACCCATCAAGTTCCGACCTCCCATATGAATGTCGAAAGGTCTATAATTATGCACTATACAAGCTTGCAAGCCCTAAGAAAAGGTTGTCAAGGGACGACCAATAGGGCAGGTCTATTGCAACTGTCTCCACACCTCCAAATACACCCATGTTTCCATACTTGGATGCTCTTCCTCCATCGTGGGTCACAGCTCGAAAAGAAGGGAAGGGTGCGCTGAGACAGTCGCTCACCCAACACTTATCCAACCCTAACGAGCGCGCAGCTTGCAGAGCTGAACCGCTTAAGAAAAAAAGAGAAATGAGGGTTCATGATTGGGCTCCAACCTTGTAGGGTTTAACTCAACGCAGTGACAGGTGGGGAGGGAATATGCTAGGAGATGGAGGAATAAGCCGCATGGCCTGCAGAATCATTAACGTGTAGGGTTAGGGTTAAACTATTTTTTTTATTCATTTATTTTATATATGAACGTGTAGGGTTAATTAATATTAATTTATAATTTATATGAGTTATATTAAAAAAAATTGATATAAATTTTTTCTTTGTATTATTCTCTCATTTAAAAAAATTATTTAAATAATAATAATAATAAATAAATAAATTTAAATACTTAAATTTAATAAAGTTAATTGTAATTAAATTAAGGGTTTACATGTAATGTTAATGAATTCAATATTAATTAATGTATATTAAGGGTTAACATTTAAAGTTAAATAAAATGTTAGAATTAATGCTACATAAAATGTTACTTCATAATGCCAATTTAAATTTGTATATTGGTATCAATATACACCTAGTTTACCTATGGAATTTAAATTTGGTAGTTTAAATGTGAACTATATGGAATTTATGTCGAATTAAACACATATATTCATATTGTAATGAACAAAACCGAATCTAAAGGATTAGGTTTGTCAGTTAGAAATGGAAAAACTGTGTATGATCCAGCCAAGCTAGGTTAGCACTACTTAAACTGCCTACCATGCAATCGCTATTGTAGTACATTTAGTACTCGTTGGCCTCAAGATGGTCTCATCAAAACGCCCAAAACCGTAGAGTTTCCATTGTAAAAAACACCTTTGTTTTGCTCAAAGAACACACTCTATAGAAACTAATGTTATGATTTCTTATTCCATAATCCAAGATCAAACATGGAAATTACAACAGATAAAGGTCGAGATCAAGGTCAATCACCATCATCACCACCCCCACCACCGACACCATCACCGACACCACCACCATCAGCCTCAACACCATATATGGAGATCAAAATGAGATATTTGGAGGCTATCGTGACCATGATTAATAAGAAGTTGAAAAGGGTCGTTGAGGTGGACACCACTCAAGTAAGCCGAGAGAACTCTTAGAAGGCACCAGACTTGACACCCTAACCGCTTCAATACATCTTGAGAGAGTTACTAAATTTAAATATTCTTGACTTCTCTATAGGGCGACCCCATAAGCATGTCAAAGCATGGTTGGAAGGAATGAAAAGGTTCTTTTCATTGAACAAGTATACCTCCAGTTTCAATGCGAGAATGGTCATTTTTCATCTTAAGGGATATGCTCTTAATTGCTAGTCGGATCTCAAAAAGAAGTTGCAGGTTGTTTACGCAGAGAAACTTCACTACTCCACTTCTGGGATGGATCTAATGTATTTCGACCATCATGTTACCATTCTAACCTCACACATTAGGGGGAATCTGTTTTAGTTGATTTTACCACACTTGGTTGATCACATATTCATGGCCTTCCCTGTCCCTCTATGGACTCTTTGGACTCAATTTACCTATATTATACTCTTATGTTCCAAGATTATCCCCAAAATCACTTGTTTATACCTATATAGACCTTTTAAAGTTATACACTTGTGTCTACACAACTTTTGACCTCAAAACCGTGTACATCGTGATGTGTGCATAAAGACAAATATTTTTGGAGTTTTCTTCATAGTGGTCCAAATAACTCGACTCTTGGCCTTCCATATGCCTTGAGAATAGTCGGACTCGATCCTCCATTACCTCCTTGGAGTGCTATAAAATTGAGCTTCTTGGATACATTGAAAGAGGAGAAATTAAAGAGTAAGGAAACTATAGTCCATTTTTCTCATTTCCAAGTTTCGTTAGTTTTTTCCCTTGAATTTGTGAAATGCATCCCTATACGCAGATGTTTTCAAAACATCTGTGTACATATGCTGGTATTGTAGTTTTTTCCACGTATGTCAAGCCCTATACACAGAAAAACAATTGTTTTCCATGTGGACCAAAACCACCTATTTTGGGATGGCCCAAAGTAAAAGATCAACCATGAAATATTAAAATAAAATCGTGATAATGAAAGAGAGTGGAATGATGATCTACCTAAACTAGATGGTGTGTGATTTCGTGGAATGATGATCCTGTAATTAGGTTCTCAAGGTTTTGGTCCAAAAACACCATGTTGGTCCCTTTGTCCCCAGTATAGTCTCCAATTCTATTACAGAGAGAAACTTCCTATGGCTTGGGGGTACAACAACAGATAGTATGACACTAGAAATCAATATTTTCCAATATGCAATAGAAATAACAACATATAACACTCAGGGATATGAATCGTACCTTATTCTAGACGGTTGAAGTAGATCCCCGTTGAGATTTTCCAATCACACTTGTAATCCAAATTAGCTTTCAACAACAACAAACAAACAAAGCATGATATATAATCATGCATTATACCTACTCTAGGATATATAATCGATCATGTATAAGAAATTAAATACATCCATGGATTCAATATTCATATTTAAAATGCACATGTATTGCAAAGGAAAATATATTTCTATTAATAAAACAAAGATACAATAGTGACAAACTCTATCAGCACTTCGGCAAACCGGAGAAACTGAGTCCTCCACCACGACCTCCACCACTTCAATTCTCCATCTCTCAATGGAAATCTCACAAAGAAAAAGGCAAGATTGGAAAGACCAACACGAAATTCTCCAAAGGGACAAAGGTATGTAGATTCAAGCATAAATAAAATGAGGCAACAATGGACTATAGTTTCCTTACTCTTCAATTTATCCTCCTTCAATGTATCCAATAGGCTCAATATATAACACTTCAAAGAGGTAATGGAGGTTCGATTTCGAGCATTCTCATGGCATATGGAAGCCCAAGAGTCAAGTTATTCGTACTTATAGCAAGAAAAATACAAAAATATTTGTCTTCATGCACACATCTCGATGTATGTGGATTTCAGGTCAAAACCTACGTATACACACGAGTATAGATTTAAAGGTCACGTATAGGTATAGACAAGTGATTTTTGGGGATAACATTGGAACATCAAAGTATAATCTAGGTAAATTGGGTCCAAATAGTCTGGAGAGGAATAGGGACGGCCATACATATGTGATCAACGAAGTGGTAAAATCAGCTATAGCAGATGCCCCATAATCTGTCAAGTGAGAGGGGTAAAATGATGGTTAGAATACATTATATTCATCCCAGAAGTGGATTAATGAAGAGCCAGGTGGAAGAACCATCCACTCATCACTACAACACAATGATTAATCTATGCATGTGACTGCCAATACATATACTAGTCCCAGATACATAAGAGTACAATAGCCATGAATAGGCATGATATAGAAAATTTCATGTGTGCTCATCACCACACACAATATACAATGGGTCAAGATATCCATAGTGGATGAAGATATATGATATATACTAGAATATGATCACGAGATCTCACATCTCATGAATACTGGCAAGATCAAGGAGGTAGCATATATGGAATACCACCAAGCTGGAAGGTCTTCTGCACAAACCTCTACGAGTACATGCCGTACTATGTGAATAGATGTGTCGAGGTAAAACATAGTAGTCCATCCTCTAATTATCGGCCATTGATGTATACCATTAACATACATGAGATAACCCATTGATAATGAAAAAGGGAATCAAGGTACAGAGTGCAATCTAACAAGTGTGAATAGATTTGTTGAGGTCAAACACTTGGAATAATCCATCGATCAGGGGGCATTGATGTATTCCCAAAAATGTGGACGATGAGAGAACCTACCATTGATGACTGTAAGTCTCAAGGAAATCAAAGGACTCTAGACTCCTATTCCAGAATAAATGATCCGAAATCGATGGAACGAAATTTGTTGGAAGGAAGACATTAAGTCACCCCCCATCAACCAACATGAGGTACTCAGCAATGCTTTATAATGTGGAAGAACTCAAACAAGAGAGAGAGAAACTTATGTTACAGAGAGAAACTTCCTATGGATTGGGGGTACCACAACATATAGTATGACACCATAAATCAATATTTTTCAATATGCAATAGCAATAAAAACATCTAACACTAAGTGTAAGAAGCACGAGTCACCAAAAAGAAACATTCCATTCAAAATACAACTCATGCATTTGATACCATTACCCTTCATGGCTTATGAGTGTTAGAACTAGATCACAAAGTAAAACATCCAATAGAAGGATATTGGTCATAAGAGGAAACTTACTATTCCAAAATAAACTAAGCCAAATGTAATAGAGTCAGCCTTATCAATCCCTCCTAGGATCCATGTTCTATTATTATTAATGTGCAGGTAGAAAACGTAAACAATGACACTAACCTTCGTCCCACCTTGGACTAAATAACATGTTATAAACATTAAATAATATCTTTGTGTTTGAAACACTCATAAGGAAGCAATCGATAATTTCCCCCCACATCATCGAATCATTAGTTAAATACATCGAGGTACACAAGATAAAATGCATCACGAATACACAAGATCAAGTACATAATGATCACATAAGATAGCATACCGCCGGGATGCACGAGATAAAATACATCAAGAGCACAGAAGATCAAGACCATAATAAATCTATCATCAATGGTGCAAAGTTATAGAATTACCATCTCTCTAAGCAAAGGTACTCTAATTAACGACTATTCATTAATTATCTCTAACTAATGAAACATAAGACTTACACTTCAGCTCCTATCCATAGCATATTTTACAAAATCTAAATTTATTGATGACAATATCTTAATGCATTTATTGGAGTTTCTCACATTTCATTCTTATTCATAATCTTGCAACATTTCCTCATCTCAGTGCCTTTAAGCAATACTAAGGCGCAGACCAAAATCATTCTGATATCAACAACTCTCCTAGACGATATTTTCTAAAGTCATTTAATCCATTATAAGTACACAGAACAATATAAGGAAAATTAACATTTAGACACACACAAAATACCACGGAGATGCCAATGTCACGTTGTTCACCCCAAACTCAGGGTTACATCCACCAAAATGTCGCATCATGTAATATTTTCCAAATCTCTATTTACAATATGCGACAACTTTGTTTCCATACAAACTTCCTGTTTATACTTCAAAGACTCCCCTCACATAGTACTATCATTTGGTTCTAAAGAACATTTTTTAATCCAAGCCTAGAGTCATCATTAGTCCCAAAATTCATTAGAAATCCTGACTTCCAACTAGAGATACCCCAAATCAAAGGATGTTGGGTCTATACCCCTATAAGAAATAAACATATATGTTAAAATTAATATATCATCTACATACTCAGGTATGAAATTCTTTATCCAAAACAAATACGATCTACATCGTATTGTCACCACTTGCATTTAAGAGATTCTAATCAACAAACTAGAAAACAGAGGTTATCGAATTTTGTTTGATGTAGCTAATTACCTATCCAACAGAATATGAACTCAGTAGTGTGAATTCCATTTATAGATTTAGATCTAGAAACAGGTAGAGTTTATAAATAGAGAAAAGGCTGTCGATGTATATGTATAAAATCCCAAAATGCAGGAAACACCTACGACAGAGTCAGTAAGCAAAGAGATGCATACAACCACTAAAAACGTAGTAAGGCAAAATCACATATACTGACTGAAACACCTTCAAACAAATATTTGAGATGCTTACACCAACTCAAGACACGGTCAAAATTGTGCATATTTTGGATCAACAACAAGGCAAAAATGAGGTCTTATTCACACCCAACAATTCAAAAGGTTCAGTTCTGTAAAACACAAGTGATAGTAATAGAATCATAAACATCTAGTTTCAGATCACAAGTAAGGGAATAATGCGATCTCAGTCATTCCTACTGCATACACAGGGTATTAAGTATTAAGAAACAACAAGAGGAAATATTTACTAGCAAAACAAACCAACAAGGAAAGGCTTCCTCAATCTCTGCAGCATATTAAAATTTAAACCCTCACGCCTGGTCTAACTTAACTCCTCCATAAGCAAATTTTGAAGTGACTGAAAAAAACTAATGAAACATGTTTTCTATAAGTACCAAACACACATGGTGTTCAATCGACTAAAATGCACCACAGATGTTAACAATGTAGTGGAGAAACACACCAAAGTCCAGACCCTTAGCAATTTTAGCCCATGCAAATCACAAGAAAACTTTACTCAATCTTTACACAAACGTAATACAAACCTATGCATGTCACTAGGAATTGAAGATATAATTCTTCTCATCTACAATGGAGACCGGGTAATATACCTTCCATGATCGATTACATCAAATCGATAGGCATTCAAAGATGGCAATCGCTAGATCCCAAAACGAACTCGCCAGGCATACAATGAAATCGCAGGCATACAATGAAATCGCGAGGGATACAATCGCAGGAATACAAATAAATCGCCAGGCATATAATGAAATCGCAGGCATATGATGAAATCTCCAGGAATAGAATAGCAGGCATACAATGAAATCATTGGGCATACAATGAAATCTCCATGCATACAATCGTAGGGATGTGATGAAATCGCCAAGAATACAATCAAATCACCAGGCATACAAAGAAATCACAGGTAACATGGAAATCGCTAAATCCCAAACAAAATCCAAACACACGTCGATCTTACCTTTTAGCAATAGCTTCTGCAATTGCCTCCAATGAAAATAGGGCAATGCTAAATCGAAAAGCAAATACAAACCAAACAGCGAATTTGACCTTTTTGGCAAATCACATCTCAAAAAAAAAAATGGCAATCACTGGAATTAGAACCAAATCCAAATAGGCAGTGATATTACCATTTGGGAATCGTTTATTTTGGCGAATCTCTTCTCTTTAGTANAAAAAAAAAAAATGGCAATCACTGGAATTAGAACCAAATCCAAATAGGCAGTGATATTACCATTTGGGAATCGTTTATTTTGGCGAATCTCTTCTCTTTAGTAGATCGCATCTCAAAAAGAAAACTCGACAATTTCTAGATTTAGCACCACGATCTACTGGAATGCACTGGAGATTTCCACTAGAAGAACTCCTATGCATACCCATATTCTCCATGAAAAAATGTAATGCCCTCCCTTAAGAAGCAATCCCTCCATAAGAAATCAAGCCCTGATAATTAATGCCTTCTACCTTCCGAGTAATGGCTTTCAATCACCTCTTACATAAAAATCCTAGGAAATCAGTGGCGTGGCTGATTTCTAGGAGATCGCCCTAGAAGAAGCCATTATTTTCTTAAATAAAAACATTATCTTAATGGTGATCCCTCCGTTTCCAAACATAACGCCAAATCTCTATATAAAAAGATAATTAAGCCATCTCCAAAGGAGACAACTGTGGCATGTGTGGCTCCTACATGTTTCCCAAATAATGAAGGAAAAAGTGGTTACATGATTTCTCCCATATGCCAATTTATTCTTTTTCTATATATGTCCAATATATGGTTGTCATTTTAGTTAAATGAATCTCCAACGAGCTTACAAGTTTCCTTTTGGTTACTAAAGGCAGTTTGGAGGAGCATCCACTTTTCTCATAATTGTGCAGGCCTTTCTTAAACTTGTTCTCTTAACTCTATTTTTTTATAAGGTGGTATTTGCCTCTGCAAGGCCTCTCTATACTAGTTAATTAGGAAATATGAATTCCCTTTTTATTATTACAGGGGTACTCTTAGCCAAAGGTAGCATTTTTGTTCATTATCTTTTTAACAAGGATACTCTCTATATATATTCGTATATGTATCGATGTATATAGAGTATAGTTGTATTTATACTTATAAAAGTAAGTCATTCCCATTAAAGTACTATCAATAATTTATTTGAGAATTATTCATGTACCTTAAAACTTTTAGAAGCGTATCATTTTTAATTTTTAAGATGGCTTATAATATAATATTTGCTTTTAAAATAAATCTTGAGCTCCTTAATATAGGTTCTAGGGAAACTCCTTGGCACTTGATGCCTTAAGGCGTATCCGATAGAATTATCCTTAAAGGCCCAAAAGGTGAGTTTAGGATTTACCTCAACCTAGGATGACACCTTAGGTCGTTGAAACATTTATCCTTCTTTCAATTCCCAAGGATCCACTCATTGTTTTTATGTTTTCCCCCTAGTGGATTCAGTTGTCTGTCGATTAAGTTGCATCAAAGCCTTCAGTCTCCTAAGTTTACTGCTTCGGAAATTAATAGATTTCTAGGTATTGTTTTCTGGTGGGGCCTTGGCCTTGAGCTCCTCATCCAAAAAAAGTGCAATAATCATTCATAATTACAATGTAATTATGGGTATGCAGGAGGGATATTACACTAAGGTATATGAATCATACCTTATTCCTGATGGTTGAAATAGATCCTCGTTGAGCTTTTCCAATCATGTCTGTATTCCAAATTCAGTCCCAACAATAGAAAACAAAGAAAGCATGATATATAATAATGTGTTAGACCTACTCTATCATATATAATCAATCATGTATAATAAAGTAAATACATCCACGCATTCAATATTCATATTTAAAATGCACATGTATTGGACAGAAAAAGATATTTCTATTAATAAAACATAGATACAATAGTGACAAAATCTATCGACACATTGGAGAATCGGATAAATCAAGTCCTCCACCACTTCAATCCTTCATCTCTCAATATCAATCCCCTCACTAGAGGAAGATATGTCAAACAAATATTTTTTTGGTTATACCTGCACCATGGCCAAAATGTAAATTGGAAAGTAATAGCAAAATACCAGCAAAAAACATTGAAAGACTTATAAGCATGACATAATGTTGATATCATTATCCTCAATAATAGCAATAATTCCCTAGTATAACAATTCAACACATAGTCCTTTAACACGATATAGATATCAAGTCGTTCCATATCAAATGTTTCAACCAATTAATCTCAAAATACATACTATGTTTTTTACAATATTCTTAGGTATACCTAGTTTAATTTAGTTTGTTTCCTCACCCAAAAATATAAAAGACCTAGTTTACGGATCTCAATATGTGTGATATAATCATTTGCAAATATTCTGTATCTCTTTTTTAGAAGAAAAGGAGGTGTTCCGGCTTGATATTCAGTAGTGAATAAAAGGTAACTTTTACATAGTCCTTGTAATAAGTCAGTCCATTAATGAGTGGAGATCATAAGTATCAAAAAATATCTCAAGGGTAGGGATAAAACCCACAATCCCAAGATGATTGAAGTAGAAATACCACACAAATAAAATAAGGAGCACAAATATCTTATCCAAGAAGGCATCAAGGGTAGAGAAAACACACCCCTGAGGAGATGAAAACAAACTCTATAACCCCATCCAAAACAAGAAAGATGTTGATGTATCCCATAGTAGAAAGAACCGAAAAAGACTATTCCACACAAATCAAAGGGCTCTTAAATTAACTATATCATTCCTTCCTCAATGATTTCTCCTTTTAAAAGTTACGATAAGGAGAGGAGGCCACCCTTCATATTCAATGCTTCCTTCGATAAACAGTCTGCACTCATATTGTGCTCCCTGTAGAGATGGCTAAATTCATATAAACAAATTTAATATGTCAGTGCTATAGCATATATGTCAGATATCCGACAAAATGCATTACTTTCTCCAACCTCTATATATGACCTCACATTTTAGGAGCTTCTAACACTACACCGACCTGATCACACAACTTCTATGTCAATTATCCAGTATACATTGGTTCGATTATTCATTTTCTTGACCACTCCTCTCTCCTTACTATACACTCGTAGGCTTGGATATAACTTCCAACTCATCACAACAAACTCTTGTCTAATCTTGTCCCAATAGCCATTATGGTTTTGAGGTTCTATCACTTGCATCTGGTTCCATCATTTAGGGTTGAATCGAATGGAATTATTCATGTTTAGGGTTTAATGGAATGGAATTCTTCACGAATGGAATGGAAAACTTTCATCTTTTAGGGTTACAACCATAGTTTGAGAGGTATATGAGAGATAACAATAGACAAACAAAGGGACATTAGGGTTTGTAGGTTTTGGAAAAAATGAATAATGCAGTCGTGAGTTTGCAAATCTAAGGTGCAAGGATATGCGAGAAATGAGGAAACATAGAGGATATACAAAGGAAACATAGGCCTAAAAAGGTCATGAAATAATTGTTTCGTTTATACTACAATGTCCATTCCACACCCTAGCTATCCTATGGCACCATAAAGGTGAAAAAGGATGTATAGAATTATCATGACAATTTATTTAAGTGAACGGAAAGGGTAGGATTTTCAAACTATAACACTATTGAAATTTTATGTTGGTTCAATTTTTTGAAAACCACAATAATTACTTATGCAACACAAGGAAAAAACATTCATTCTCTGGACATCAATACCTCATAATTCCATCCCTCTAGTGCTATTCATTTTGGCATATATATGTCTAGACTACTATCCATTAATTTCCAACAAAGCTTATGTGAGTCCTTGTTTTAAGTCCATGCTAAATACTAAGTATACTAAGGGGTGAATAACGAACAAGCTACCAATATTTCGGTTGAAGCAGGCTGTAGATCACTATATCGCTCTTAATGTTTAACCCTTAAAGTATTGAATTGGAAAATGGCTATCCTCATACAAGTGGAAAGCATACTTTGCACAAGAAGGTTGAGTCTATATAGGTGAAGAAATGTTTGACTTCAGTTGATAGTGTCAGACATATCTAACCTACAACATAAACTACAATTTTATATGTATGGGTAGGGCCTACCTTCTCTTTAGAACAAGAGAAGGAAATCTAATGGGTGCATCAAGCATAATAAGCATGGGATTGTAATTAAGCCATGAGCTGTGTCGGCTAAAAAAAACACAAACAATTGTGCTTAATTTTTGGCACACAATAAATTCCATCAATGATTTATTAATGAAATATACTAAAAGTAGTTTTACAAAGTCCTTGTTACATATTCAACTATCACATGTGATTAATCCCCTAAAAACAAGCTAGCCTAGTTATAACCTAAGGGTGTTACCCACAGTCACCTTAGTAACAATTTTTCTACACTTCCATTTGTCTCTTGTCATCAAAATACAATATCTCTCACCAATAATCATTGTTGTGCACAATAAAGATTCCTTAGAGGCCATATAATGGAGAATCTGCTATAGGTCCATCATTGATGGTGTGTCAGAGATTGCCCATAACAAATAGAGAAATATTGATCCTGTAACCTTTACCCACCCCTTCTGCTAGAAGACAAACTCAATGTATTTATGCATTTATGCCATAGGATAAACCATATTTCAGGTCTCTACCATGCCAAAAAAACAAATCAGAGATGCCCTAAAATGTTGTTCATTGTTGTTATTAAGGTAGAGAGACAAATGAAAACATGCATAGTTTTTCAGCCACAATTGAAAACCAATCCTCCTACTATTGGCCTATATGAACAGAACTGACCTAGGACTTATAATAAGGCTCCCCAAATTATTCAAAACCGTACCAGACCTAGATACTGTCTACTGACGCTTAAGAGGCTGCGATGTGCTCAAAATGTTGATAACTAGGAATTAGCCCAGTTTATCTCAGCAAAAATCCAATTGACCACCCATCATGACCTATGCATGATTATATAGTATTTTCCAATTCATTTGTATTACTTTCTGTCCTATGCATGATTTTCATAGTCACGAAATAGGTAAATAGTTACATCTTCTTAATTTGTAAGGCCCATATGGGGGTTGAGAAGAAATTGATCCACTAGTGTCAAACAATTTTAAATTCTTCGATGTGGTTTAATATCAAAAAATAAACATAATATGTATGCCTAACTTTGAAATCTTACACCACTATATATTAATAATTTTTGGGTGTCATCTTTCATGGGAAAAAAGGTGGAAGAAAAAGTTTGAAGTGGCTTCTTTTGGTTCTTGAACTCATGTCTAGTAGTAGAAAGCAACCTCCTATGCATATTTCAGGCTAACTTATGCAATTGAATAGGAGTTTTGGGCATGTTTTAGTAGCAATGAATGAGCATAAAGCCAATTCTGGGCTAATTCTGTGATCTGAGAAGCAATTATGCTATGTTCTGGGTTAAATTTATTGGTGTCCATTTGTCATGTCCTATGGATCACTACTCTATCCTATTCATGGAAAATATATATCTAAAGTAACTTTTAGGATCCTAAAAAGGGTTTCAATTGAATGGATTTCCAAAGTTTTTTCAAATACTAGGAAGCTCAAATTTATGCTAAGTTCCTTTCTAGGATAGTACATTGTGTCCTCTACTATTATAGCCCTGTTGGATAAGATTTCCTTCCTCATTGTGGTGGTAAGAACAAATTCAGTGATGTAAAGGATTACTCTTTGTAAATTATATTGACTTACAAAGCTAATCCTTTTGAAACAACAACAACAAAAGTATTTACTAGTTTCATCACACCTCCCCTCCAAGCATATAGGACATATAGACATTTCCAAATTGAAATATTCATCTCTATGACAAGAACTAGAAAACGTTATGGTTATCTTTATAATTTTATTTCATGAATCTGTTTATCTAGGAAGAATTGCAACTTGATATTCTAGGAAACCATTTCTTCTTCAAGATGGGTGGGAAACACCATTAAATAAGCTACAGGGAAATCACTCCCCTTTTCTATTCTCATAGTTCTATAAACAATCATTGTCTTAGCCATTTCCTCTTCCATCTCTTGTAGTATCTTCAGTCCCCAAATTGTTTGGTACTTTAAGTGATTCCAACTTAGAGGGGTTATGTAAGGCCTTCCATATATAAAATCATATGCAGGAATGTGGATTTAGTACTCGTCCCCACTAAGCATATAGGTCACATACATTTCCAAAATAAAATACTCATCTCTATGAGAAGAATAGAAAACCCACTGGTTATCTTTATAGTTCTTTTTTATGAAACTGGTTATTCTAGGAAGAGTTTAAACTTGATCTTCTAGGAAACCATTTCTTCATCAAGATGAGCTTGAGACACCAATAAATAAACTACAGCGAAGTAAATCCCCTTTTGTAATCTTATAGTTATTTTAACAATTTTTATCTTCCTTTAGTCTATTCTTCATTTGAGCCATCTTCTCCCCCATCTTCTGTAGTATATTGTGTCCCAATATTTCCTAGTATTCTAAGTGATCCCAACTTAATGGGGTTATTACCAATTACAATAAAAGGCATTATATAAATCTTTGTCCTATGACAAAGGTTGCTTGTAATTGGTAAATGGATTAGAAATATTTGTCATATGACAAAGATTGCTTTTTAGACAGGTATATACCATTTTTACAGCACTATGAGCATTTCTGGGTGTGTTTATGGCCTCAAGCAGCCCTAAAACAACATTCATTTCTAATTCTAGGCTGATTGTAGGAAAAGACAACATGAGAGTAATAGATATGCGCATGAAAACAACCATAAATTCCAAAACTGGACATTATATGAACTATTTTGGGCCTCTAAACAACATTTTGGGAGTAGTTCTAGCCTCTAGATTTATTAAAGACCTCAATCATAGATTCATGAATCATACATTAACAATTTAACATGTTACATCTTATTGATACATCAACATCATAACATGTAATTTTTAGACAGAAATAAAAATGAATGTCATACCGATACAATGATATAAGCAAGGTAACAACAATAACATACTTATTACTAACATTAACGTAAAAATTAAATAAAGTCTACTATCTAACATGTGCCAACTTGTCACACTAACATAGTAACATGATATCGTAGTGAATTGTGATATATCAATGGATTTAAATTCAAGTCCTAAATTCATAATATTCATTATGAATCATAATGTCAACAAAACTAAAGGAGCAAACATTCTTTAAAATAACAAAAAATGTCTGTGTATGCTAGCAAGCATACACAACCAATAAAATTTGTTGTGTATGCTTGCAAGAAAGAAAGTTTTTTTTCGGTGTATGTTAGCAAGCATACACAACAAATTTTATTCACTGTGTATGCTTACTAGCATACACAACTGAGAAAGCAAATTTTTTTGCTATGTAGGCTTGCTAGAATACACAACAAAAACAATTGCTTGACTGATGTGTATGCTCGAAAGAATACACAACAAACATATGCCTATTAGTGTCATCATCCATTGCTTCTTCCAACATCTTATTGCTATAAAATTTTACTTCCTCTTATTTATAATTTAGCTTTTTCAACGAATATGCAATCTCGATTTTCCAACAAATATGCAACATTGATACAATGTTTTTCCTTTGGTATTTTAACAACAACCTTTTACCCAAAACAAATTGAGTGATATTTATTTTAAACCTTAGAAAACAACTAATGCAACCATGAAAATATTGTACTAATCCTTCACGCCAAACAACTCACAATGCGTAGGTAGTAGAATTCACATCTTCCAAGAGTGCACATATGCCAAGAATAAAAAATAAGATCAAGATTACACCGTATATTTTACTCATCAATTACCAACTATACATTTATACATATGGAAAAATTTAAAAGTTTATTTAATTTAATTGAGGCTTGAATGTACACAATCCTTATGAAATTATTTATTTATAATATACACATGAAAGTCATATCTTTAAATATCAACATAATTATTAATAATTAATGTATCAAGCAAAGGTATTAATGTACTCTCACAATGTCTATCGATGTTTTAAGAACTCTATGATTCCAAATCAGATGAGGGTCAACTTTTACTAGAAACTTTGACTAAGACTTTGAATCAATAATGACTCAACTCATTTGAATTTAATGACTTTGTATACTAAAAAATGCTTAAAATTTTTAAATTAGAAAATATATATATATATAT
>LPNX011026637.1:29962-55860 GCA_001517045.1 Pseudotsuga menziesii
ATGAATGATCATACATCATACATGTCATTGATCAAAATGATCAATCATCAAACTTATCAGCACTATTATAACTAGAATCAAGACTACCAATGGCACCATAATCTCACTTAAGCTTGGACTCCTAAAAGTCATGTGAAACTATAGTAGCGATATTAGGTGAACACCTAGAAGCATGAAGTTAGGGTTCATCTTATATATTTAGGGTTATGGTTAAATTCTAAGTTTCACAAAATGGGGAAATGGGGAGGACTTTTCGATGAGAAATGACATTTAAAAAAATGATTGTGAATAAATCATAAATCATACATGTCGAAGAATCATTGCCTATATTAGAATCATATTCATCAGTAGAACTCTATGCCTACCTCCTCTAGGCTCTAGTCCTTAAATATCAAAGTTGAACCTCCAAGAACATTAATAAAGTTGATATATAGAAAGAAAGCAAAGGTTTTTGTTGTGAATGCTAGCAAGCATGCACATCAAATTTTATTGTCTATGTATGCTTACTAGCATACACAGCAAGCTTGCATACATAGTCAAAGTGTAGGGCTTTCATTTCATACGCATGAATCCCTAACATACAACAAACCTGCATTTTTTAACACTTTTATGACTATTGCTTATACTTTTCGCATGTTCCCTAATGCAAAAGGATATACCAAATTTGTATATTGTTATTATAGGGAACACAATGCACTCAAAACCCCTTGAAATAGTTTGTAAATGAGAATTGAGTTCTCTTACCATGCTTGCTCATGCCCAAAATTGGAGCTTCAAACCATCAAAATTGGACTAGAACTTACCAAATCTAGTTTTATGTTATTATTCATCACCTTTTAAGACTGAAACATACCCATAAATGTATTTCAACCCTTAGATTTAGCCCATATTCAAATGTTATGTCTCGTTACTGCTAATTTATAGTAACTTTGTTCCCTTCTTGCCTTTCTTAGGTGGATCATAAATATAGCTCTCCCGAGGAGCTATATTTACCCCCTTTATATCTTTGAATCCTCATCCTTAATGAGAAAATTAATCCTTGCTAGTCCTAACCACCCGTAAGTGAATGATAAAGAAATTCCTCTCCACGAAGCCTATTTTTATTAGTTGGATTTGTCCAGTTTTGAGAGGGAGGGAGGTTCATCTGAATTCATCGGGGTTTTCACTCCTAAAAAATAACTAATTAAGATCCATGTAGGATGGTAAGGTGACTAGGCCAATAGTTCGATTAGTAAAGGTAGGAGGCATCAGCTCAATGATATCTTTGATTTTAATTAATGTATCAAGCAAAGATACTAATGTACTCTCACAATGTCTATCAATGTTTTAAGAAGTCTAAGAATACAAATCAGTTAAGGGTAACCTTTTTCTAGGAACTTTGACTAATACTTTCAATCAATAATGACTCAACTCATTTGAATTTAATGACTCCATACACTAAAAACTGCCTAAAATTTTTAAATTAAAAAAAGACAATATTTTCAACTTCATAATCCATGATTCCAAAACATTAGAGAAAAAATATCCAAAGTCTATTCATGTATATATCTTATAGGGTGAATATATCAAGATAACACAAAGTCTATGGTGCAACAATGCAATACATATCTAGAAAAAAATAAATAATTAATGAGGCCTAAATGGTTTGTAGAGTCCAAAAAAGCAACATGCTATGTTGCCAATATCATACAAATACATCAATGATCATACATCATACATGTCATTGATCAATATTATCAATCATCAAAATTATCACCACCGTTATAACTAGAATTAAGACTAACAATGGCACCATCATCTCGCTCATGCTTGGACTCCTCAAGTTCATGTGCAACTATAGTAGTGGTATCAGGTGAACACCTCGAAGAATAAAGTTAGGGTTCGTCTAATAGATTTAGGGTTATGGTTAGATTCTAAGTTTCACAAAATGGGGAAAAGGGGAAGATTTTTCGATGAGAAAGGACATTTAAAAAATGATCATGAATAAATAATAAATCATACATGTCGAAGAATAATTGCCTACATTAGAATCATATTCATCAATAGAACTCTATGCCTACCTCCTCTAGGTTCTAGTCCTTGAATCTCAAAGTTGATCCTCCAAGAACATTAAGAAATTTTATACACAACAAACAAGCAATTTTTTTGTTGTGTATGCTAGCAATCATACACAACAAATTTTATTGACTGCGTATGCTTACTAGCATACACAACAAAGCAAGCAATTTTTTTAGCTGTGTATGCCTCCTAGCATACACAACAAAAAAATTTGCTTGATTGATGTGTATGGTAGCAAGCATACATAGCAAAATTGATTGATTGTGTATGATTTCTAACATACACAACAAGCATGCATACACAGTCAAAGTGTAGAGACTTCAGTTCATACACATGAATCCCTAACACACAACAAACCTACATTTCTTAAGGCTTTTATCACTATTGTTTATACTTTTGGCACCTTCCATAATGAAAAAGGCTATATCAAATTCGTATATTGTTATTCTAGGGCACACAATGCACTCAAAATCCCTCCATATAGTTTGTAAATCAGAATTGGGTTCTCTTACCATCTGTGTTCATGCCCAAAATTGGAGCTTTAACCATCAAAATTGGACTAGAACTTACCAAAGCTACTTTTATGCTGATATTCATCACCTTTCAAGACTGTAACATGCCCATAAATGTATTTGAACCCTTAGATTCATCCCATTTTCAAAGGTTATGTCTTGTTACTATTAATTTATAGTAACTTTGTACCCTTGTTTCCTTTCTGAGGTGAATCATAAAGATAGGTCTCCCAAGGAGATATATTTACCCCCTTTAGATCTCTGAATCCTCATCCCTAATGAGAAAACTAAGCCTCGCTAGTCCCACCTGCTCATAAGGGAATGATAAATACATTCCTCTCCACGAATCCTATTTTTATTAGTTGGATTCGTCTAGTTTTGATAGGGAGGGACCTTCCTATGAATACGTTGGGGTTTTCACTCCTAATGATAAGTAATTAAGATCCAAGTAGGATGGTAAGGTAACCAGGCCAATAGGTCAAACAGTAAAGGTAGGAGGAATCAGCTCATTTAGACACCTTGATGCTTTATAGTCGAAAATGACCCAATATTGGAGGACAAATGTGGTTTGATGGTGGAGATATGTGTCTTATTCACCAAGGGAGCATTCCCATAAATATACAATTTATTTTTAATGATGTTGGTTTTTGTTATGGTCACGTATCAACCTGAACTAGACCATAAAATTCACAACCAAACGCTTGCAGGTCAAGAAGGGTTATGACCCAACCTAGACAGGCTCAAACTTTCACAACCTAGCCCTACCAACCTTGAAATAGTCGGAACCCATATCTATCAACCTTCAAATAGTCACGACCTAGCTTCAATAATCATTGACCGACACTTAAGAAAACACATACAACTTACTTAATTAAACCCCTAATTATACATGGAATTGAATGAAAGGTTGGTAAATGACTTACCGGTCGTTGGACCTTCATAGTCAGTGTATGGATTGCTCCAAATTGTTATCCCTTGGTAACTATAAAGGAAGTTGTAGCAATCTCCCTTTGAAACCTTAATCATGGGAGGGTCGAAGGATGGGAAAAACGTTGTAATGGCAATTTTTGTTGGCACAGGAGGTTGACAATACTCGTTGAACGGCCAAAGGATGGACAAAACTGTGTAATGGAAATTTGCACAGGCGCAAGAGGTCGACAAATCATGATGATGGTATTGATAATGGTAAATGTGTTTTATTACGTTTACATTGGCCATAAAACCAATGTCAATCATTGAATGCATTATTTAAAACAAATGTCTTGTATAGACTTTATGTTGATATCAATCATTTAATGTGTGTACTTACCAATCTAATGTTCCATCTAGTGTGCCATGTACTTAGATTTATGTTGTTATAAATCATTTGGTATTGTATGATTTTCTTATCTTGGTTTTTGAAGTAAGGAAATTTTCACCACATGTTGAGACTTCTATTATGAGGGAGATATGACAATGATGATGAAGACGAGAATGATGGTGAAGATGATGAAACTTAAGGACAATGATGACCGTGATGATGATGAAAGTCACGACAATGACGACAATGATTATGCTGATGAAGACGAAGATGATGATGATGACTATGGTGAAGTTGTTGTTGTTGATGATGATCATGATGACGACAATGATAAAAATTGAGATGTTGATGATCATGATGATGGTGATGATGGTGACGATGATGATGACGATGATGATGATGATGGTAATGGTGATGATGATGGTGATGATGATGATGATGATGGAAATGATGATGATCACCATCATCACCATTATCACCATCATCATCTTGATCATCATCATCGTCGTCATTTCCATCATCATAATCATCGTCATCGTCATCATCATTTCCATCATCGTCATCACCATCACCATCATCATCATCATCATCATTGTCCTCATTGTCATATTCATCATCATTGTATTCATTATAATGACCCTCATCATCATCATCATCATCATCATCATCACCATCATCATCATCATCATCGTCTTCGTCATCGTCGTCTCCATCATCATGACCCTCATCATCATCATCGTCATTGTCATGATGATGATGATGATCGTAATGGTGATGATGACGGTGATGATGATGATAATGATTATGGAAATTATTATGATCACCATCATCTTCATTATCATCATTGTGTTGATCACCATCATAATCATGATGATGATGATCATCATCATCATCATAACCTTAGTCTCCATCATCACCATCATATTCATCATCATCATCATGTTGATCATCATCATCTTCATCATCATTATCATGATGCTCTTCATCATCATCATCATAACCATCATTACCATCATCACCATCATCTTCATCATGTTGATCATCATCGTCTTTCATCCTCCCTTGATGTTTATGGATCTGTAAATGCATTCTTCCATGATTTTCTTGGTATCATTTGAGACTTGACATTGGGTGGGCGGGTTTTCTTCATGATTTGTCCTAGAATGACTACGAGAGGGACTTAGTCTTTCTCTCATATAACTCATTCTTACAAATAAAACTCATTGTTATTGTTCTGTGGAGGTCGGTAGAATCTGTAGGAGTGAGGATAAATTTCACTATATGAACTCGTAATTTATACGCGATTATGTTGGTAGCTTGGCAACTATGACATGTATTAATGTCATATATTTTAACGCATAGATTATTGTAGATGGATATCTTGGCATGTATGTAAATATTTGTTGTCGAATCAATGTCATGTACTATATCCATATTTACTTTTTTTTTGTTTCATGTTCTTGGCTTATTTAAAACATAAACTTAATTAACAATTTGGTAATATTGAATTTAAAACATGAATTTAATTAACAAATTGGCAATATTGAATTGAAGTAGTTTTGATATAAGTTAATTAAGTGAGGCCTATAATATTCACAAAGGTAGTCAACTTGAAGATTTAATTCATAATTTTTAAC
The DNA here is from genome assembly GCA_001517045.1 of Pseudotsuga menziesii. Classification (NCBI taxonomy): domain Eukaryota; kingdom Viridiplantae; phylum Streptophyta; class Pinopsida; order Pinales; family Pinaceae; genus Pseudotsuga; species Pseudotsuga menziesii. The sequence continues at coordinate 35,470 of LPNX011026637.1, forward strand.
TTACTATTCACAACACTCAACCATTAGAGTTAAGCTATTTAATTTTATTATATCTAAAGTTTTAAATGTCACATTTATAAAGTTAATAAATTAAATATAAAATTTGAAACCAAAAAACTGATAAATCGAAAATTATCCAACTATAAGTAAAATAACAATTATAAAATATATTTTTTCTCCTAAAAAATTATAAAATATATATGCTAAAATAAATTAACATAGTTCAAATAAGTAGTATAAATGCTATACTATCATCATCAATTGATCACTACACAATGTTTGGTCAACTTTCAATTTTTAGTTGATTAAATTGCATTATTGAATGCATAAACCAATTCATCCATCTCAAATACCCCTATTGTATCCAAATTATGCAACCTCGACAATTTATACTTAGAATTCCGACCATTCTTCTCAATTTTCAATTTTTAACTAGATTTCAAACCAAAAATAATGGAAAATATAAAGACTAAAGAAGATCAAAATCATAGTATTTTTATATTACTATAGTCCATTTTATTTTTTACTCTTTGTTTCATGCTTAAATTTATTTTCATCCTTATTACTTTTTACTAAATCTAAAATTAATATAGATTTATATTGAATTAATAACTATAAGGTAGATAGATATATAACAATTCAATTACCCTTGAAAATGAGACATGGGATGTAGTAAGCATAGTACCTCTCATAATGATGATCAATATTTATTTCAATGTGATATACAAAAACATATGGAAACTTCAACCTGTGATATATTTGAATGATGATGAAGATGATGATGATGATGTTGATGATGAGGGTCAAGATGATGAAGATGATGATGATGAAGATGAAAGTAATGAACATGATGATGATGATGATAATGATGATCATGACGAGGATTATCATGAGGATGAAGACGATGATGATCAACATGATGAAGATGATGGTGATGATGGTGATGGTGATGATGATGATGATAATGATGATGATGATGATGATGAATATGATGATGGCGATGGTGATGATGATGATGATGATGAACATCATCATGATGATGAAGACGATGATGACGATAACGATGGTGATGATGGTGATGATGGTGATGATGGTGATGATGATGATGATGATAAAGATGATAATGTTGAACATCATGATAATGATGATGATTAAGAAGATGATCATGATGATGAATACAATGATGGTCAACATGATGATGATGGTAATGTGGACGGTGATGATGAAAAAGAACATAATGGTGATGAAGACGATGATGTTGAACATCGTGGTAATGAAAATGATGATGAGGATGATCATGATGATGATGATGAACATAATGATGATCAACATGATGACGATTGTGATGTGGATGGTGATCATGAAGATTAACATAATGTTTATGAAAATGATGATGATGAACATCACTGTAATGACAATGACGATGATGATGATGATGATGATTATAATCATATGATGATGACAATGATGATGGTGATGATGATGATGAAGATGATCATGATGGTGATGATCATAATGATATTAATGATCATTATGATTATTATGATGATGGTACCTAATTATGATTATGATCATTACGATGATTACGATGATGATGATGATAATGATGATGATGATGATGACGATGATGATGATACTGATGACAATGAAGATGATGGTGCTGATGATGAGGAGGAGGATGATAGTGACGATGATGATCAACATGATGATGATTGTCAAAACCCCAAATTTTTTGAAAAATTTAATTTTTTTTTTAAGTTTTCAAACATCAATATAAATGCAGTTAACTAATCAGTTAATTAGTTGTATATTACTACACTATTATCTGTATCACCTTTTGATTATATTTAATAAAATACTAGTTTCATTCAGTTTACTAACTTGTTTCTTCTTTGCAGTCACAAGGTGAGATTGTCATGCAAACTGGCTTACTTAGCTTTCGAGCTAATGCAAAAGAAAAACTCGAGTAAGAAGATTAAATGCTTAAACTATTTTCAAGATTATTGAGGTACAAATAACTGTCCTTCTTCCAAATAGAAGTAGTTTATGGTTCTTGTTAAAATTCAAAACTATTTGTATTATAGTTGTAAAGTAATAAAACATCATACTGAATTCTTTAAAATAGGGTAAGAGTAACAAAGCTATACAACCCATTGTACTCACTATTTCTATTTTTTCATCTTCCAACCATATGCTGCTATTTGGTTTTATATAAATACATCATCTAAATTATTAAGATTAGTAAGATCATTATCGTAGTTTTCTATACTTCATTATTCTCCTTTATACTTCTTTTATAATATTAAATTATTGTTAAGCTATAAAGGAAATGAACTTAATAATTCATAAGTAGAATTATAAGATGAAGTAAGTGGTCTAAAAGTAGCCCAAGTTTATAATTGATCGAAGACTTACTCTCTATTTAAAATCTCAATAATAAAATTATAATTGGAATACCTCTTTTACATAAATTATAAGTTAGAGTGATTATAGAATTATTTCGCATGATGATTATAATCCAATTCTTGTCAAGAATTTAAGGGACAAAAAAAATTCCATGTAATTATGTTTTATATGCCAAGTTCAAAATACGATTTTCATAATTTTTATGGTTACCAAATCTAGGGTTTTAATAAAATAATGAACACTTTCATAATGGCATACAGCATGGAAGATTTAAAGACTTGGCAGGAGGACTTATGGATAAACAAATGATTGAAAGAATGATTGGAAATTATTCAACCCGTGAGGAGATTATTCGAACTATATCCAAAACCCACTGCTCGTCAAAAAATTTACCAGCTGTCGTGGCGTGATCATAGCCATGATTTACGTGGTTATAAGAGTTGTTTACAAACTCTAACTTATCATTTCCTCCTCCACTGTTAGGCTCCCATCGCTCTATTATGGTGCTGGTGCACCCCATCTACGCCGCTCATCCTCCGACAATATCCAACCAATATGTTACCTTCTTGTGGCTCGTGCTATCCCATTTTGCAATGCTGTCCAATGTTGTTGTTAGCCATCATTTTACTATCCTCTTTTCAGGGTTTCTCTGTCAATTAGCTATAACCCGAATCGTTATCTGAATACCATTTCTTCCTCAGTGAAAACTGAAATCTTGTTCTCTCGGACAACAATGGGATGTTTGCTGAGGTGTTATGCTTTTTCTCCTTGCCCGTAGTAGGTTTTCCTTCTCACGTTGAAGGTGGTTTAACGCTGTTGGAGGTCGTGTATTCAATAAGAAGTTCAGGTAAAAAAATCGAGTACTTGCTAAACTCCTTCATTCTACTGTTTGTTTTCAGATATAAGAATATTATTCCGCTTATATATATTTTAATAAGTTGATTTTATTTTTTGGAATAGGTCTCGCTCTTGAACCTGTGCGGCTTCTCGTAGAAAGATTTGTATAGCATTTACAAATCCTGGTTACACCATGGCTCTTTCTCCTTGTTGGGGTTCCTCTGGAAATTTTGAGGGTTGGCATAAGATGCTTGAAACCCTTACGGCTTCAGTTGTCTTGTTATTTTGTCTGTTACTTAGATTAGTAAAAGAACCCCTATGCTGTGCGAGGGTACTCGGCTACGACCTTGTTTAGAAGAGTTATTTTCCTGTGATTTTTAACTGCTGTGGAGAAATGATATACCTTGAGGCAAAAGTGCCAAACTCTTCAAATACTTAACGGAACTTAGGGTTTTGAAAGCCATCGATTTTCTGTTAATTATTTCTGTAAAAAGTTAAGGCTATGAGCCTGTTTTGGAAAGGGTTTATACCCTCGACTTCTTACTTTTACTATACATAAAAATTTACAGGGTTTTCATCATGTATCTAAATACATAAGTGTTATTACTGTCTTCTTTTATTTGCATGTCTTTGGTTACTTACAGCAATGGAAAAATTTCACTACTTAATTATGTTAACAAAAAAATTATACTATGGCTTGAGTATATTATACTTGGCTTCATAGTAGTTGATTACTTGTTTAAATGAGGTTTATAGGGTTAACCCTCATTTGACAGTAATGGAATTAAGTACCTGGTATTTTTTTCTTTTCTTAATAACTTCTTTTATAAAGTTACTGCCAAGGTTTCTACTCCAGGTTATACATCGACTGATTTGTTATTATAGATGGTTAATGTTAACAAATTTGTACCCTAAAATTTTATAGGGACTTTAAATTTTTTATTTTATCTTACAATATCCTTAAGTATTATCTATTTACCTTGTAATACAGAAAATGTATTTAGTTCCGTTTTGTAATTAAATAATAAGGATGTTACCTTAAATATTATTCCTATATTGTATGAAAATATAAAGTATATGATTATAGGTATAACAAGAGTGTTATCTTTCTCTAGATTGCTAATACCTCCGTTTAATAACCTTAGTTTATGTTATAAACTCATAGAAAAAAATAATATTCTGTTGTTATTTTCTGATGCCTATTTATGTTAGCACTGTATAAATTCTTTTAAGGTTTTTGTTTGTTTTATTGATGATAATTATAAAAGTAAAAAAAAAGAAACCTTTAACATTATTTAAGGATTATCCTTTAAATATATATATATATATATATATGTATGTATGTATGTATCTATGTATGTATCAGCATTCACTTTCAACTTATGAAGATAGATTAATGATTATAAATATTGTTCTAACCTAGCTCAAAATAAGAAGCAAGTAAAGAAAGAATTGATTACATTGTTTATCGTACATAAAATCTAATCAGTTTTGTTCTAACTGTAGAATCTAGTCGTTGTATTTGATCCTCTTTTCAGTTCTGTCATTAGTCATATAATACTCCAATTATTTTAACTAAAAGAAAGAAACTGTAAGGTTAAAACAGCAGATAAATCTAATCTAACCTGCAACAATTAAACTCTTTCATTTGTTTTAGATAGATAAACTACTGAAAGGTAGTACTGTACAAAGAAATTGTTTTATCTTAAACCTATACTACTATCAGTAAAATATCTCTTCTGATAAAGGAACAAGAAATAGTCTACTATTCTTCAATCTAATCATACCATCTTATTGATAATTTTACCCCTGTGCTGGAGTACGGTCTGGTAAAACCCATATGTGGAAAAACACAGTGGATATTTATCTTTCATCAACAGAATTTATTACTGATAAACTAATAACACCTACTTCACTAAACCAGTAAAACTTTTATATCATAACGTTCTACCATTCACAATTTATTAAAACATAGACAGTCAAATGATAGAACCTATTATAGCTTTAGACAACAACAGCAATGGGAGGCCGTTCCTCCCTACCAACTCCTGGAGAGTGGTCAAACAGCAACTCCTCAGGACCCCCGAGCTTGCTCTGGTCTCCCTGGCTGGAACTAGGTGCAGCAAAGTTAGATACCAGTCTTCAAACTCAGTATTAACCCAGAACTTATCAGTAAGTTCTCCCAGCTAAAAAGCTGTAATAAACCAAGTTACTACAGCAATCCTCTCAGACAACTTCCTTACTGTTTTTCCCTCTTTCCTCAATGAATTTCCTGAATAACATTCACCTGAATGAATTCTCTCTGGAAAATATCTGAGCAGCCTCATCTCTTTTCATTGAGTACTTTTAAAAGATTTCCTAGGTCCTTTTGGGTTAGTTGTCATTTAATGAGCCACTTGCTCTGATCCCACTTTCTTGGGGGATCATGACCCCAAATATAGGGAAGTTGCCACCTGCAACTTAGGAAGTGTTTGAGGATGCTACAACTTGTCTTTTTCCCTCCACCTAGTTCCATCCACCAGTTTGACCAGTAACCTATTTTTAACAGCTCTCCCATGCTGTTGTCTCCACAATTTATTTATTAATAATAAAATATTTTGAATTACATTCCACTTCTATGGACTCTGCTGAGTCATCAGTTCCTACTTAGCATTTATTTAACATAATGTCTCAGGAATATAATTAAAACAATTTACATTATTTTACAAAATTGGGGTATGTGACATACACAACCCCTTAAAATGTAACATCGTCCTCGATGTTACTTATTCTTCATCCTCTGCAACCTCCTGCAACAGATTTGGGTATGCTTCCCGCATCTTACTTTCCAGTTCCCAGGTAGCTTCTTCAGGACTAACGTGCTTCCATTGCACCTTCAGCTGTCCAATTGTGCAGTTGAGCAGAGTAATTTCCCTCCTCCCGAGGATACAGTCCGGTTCCACTAGAACTTCTCCTTCTGGTTCCATCTGTACAACATTCCAATCAATCACATGAGTAGTATCATGAACATACTTTTTCAGAACAGAAATATGAAAAATATTATGCACTTTTAATTTAGGTGGTAACGCTAGCTGATATGCAACTTGACCAATTCTGGATAGAATTTCAAACGGACCACAGTAACGTGGTGCTAGTTTTGCAAAACTCCCCAGTCTTAGGGAGCTTTTCTTTGGTCTTACCTTTATAAACACGTGCTCACCCACATAGAACTCTTTGGGATTTCTTTTCAAATATGCTTGGCTCTTTTGTCGATCCTTTGCTACCTTCAAATTTCCCTGCACTTGTTTCACAATCTGTTCCATTTCCTTCAATAATTTAGTCCCTAACACCAATATATCTACTGGATTATTCCAGGAGATAGGAGTGTTGCATTTACGCCCATACAAAATTTCAAATGGGATGAACTTAGCTGATGACTGATAGTTATTATTGTATGCAAATTCTGCTAAATGCAAATAGTCCTCCCACTTACCTAGCTGATCCTTAACATACATTCTTAACAACTCTTTCAGCACCCGATTCACTCTTTCAGTCTGTCCATCCGTCTGTGGATGGAAAGAGGTGTTGAAATTCAGTGTTGTGTTTAATCCCTTAAACAAGGATTTCTAGAAATTCCCTGTGAATTTAGGATCCCTGTCTGAAATGATAACCTTTGGTACACCATGTAGCCGAAAAATCTGCTTTAAGAATATATCCGCTATGTTTGCAGCCTTGTAAGTGGTTTTAACAGGAATAAAATGTGCTGCTTTACTTAATTTATCTACTACCACCATAATTGAATCATTCTGATTCTGATTTCTGGGTAATCCAGTAATAAAATCTAAGCTGATTATCTCCCATTTCCAACTAGGAATAGGCAATGGTTGCAGTAAACTAGCTAGATGTTGGTGTTCTGTTTTCACTTGTTGACAGTCCAAACATCTAGCTATATACTCAACTACTTCATATTTCATATTAGGCCAGAAATATTCTTTTCTTAACATGGTGACAGTCTTTTGGTAGCCTGGATGCCCTGAGTAAGGTGTTTTATGAACTTCGTCCAAAATCAACAACTTAACCTTAGGCACATTAGGCACATACAATTTTTCTTTAAACAATAAAAATCCATCTTTATTTAGACTATAACCTTTTATTAAACTTTCTGTAGGTTCTTCTTTAGCTGTAATTTGTAATTTTTGATAAATTTCATCCTGTTTTACCCCTTCTGTAAGTTGTTCATTTAAATCAGAAGTATAAGTGTTGATAGCTGCTGTAAAAGTCAGCTTTGCATTTCTGCTTAAAGCATCAGCCACCTTATTTTCTTTTCCTTTTATGTGTTGAATTTCGAAATCATATTCACTCAAGAAGGCCAACCACCTTGCTTGTCTTGCATTTAAGTTGGGCTGATCTAAAAGGTATTTCAGAACTTTATTATCGGTCATTAAAATAAACTTTCTGCCTATTAAGTGGTGTCGCCACATTTTTAAAGCATGTATAATAGCTGCAAGTTCTAAATCATAAGTTGCATCATTCTTTTCGTGGATTTTTAATTCCTGGACTCATAGGCAATGACATGACCGTCTTGAGTCAGTACACCGCCTAAACAATCATTACAAGCATCAGTGCATACCACGAAATCCTTATTAGGATCTACTATTCTTAGAATAGGCACAGTTGTTAATAAAGTTTTTAATTTCTTAAAACTTTCTTCACACTTTAAGTTCCAATCAAATTTATTGCCTTTCTTTTGCAAGGAAGTGATTGGATTAGCTATTTTTGAAAAGCCTTCAATGAATTTCTGGTAATAACTGGTAATTCCCATGAAGGACCTAACATCTGTTACATCTTTTGGTACTGGCCAATATTCGATTGCCTGAATCTTTTCAGGATCCACAGAAATCCCTTCCTTAGTCACTACTTGACCTAAGTACTGGATTTCATCCTTAAAGAAATCACACTTGCTGAACTTCGCAAAGAGCTGTTGCTCTCGCAGCTCTTGTAAAACTATCCGTAAGTGTTCCCTATGTTCCGCTTCATTTTTAGAATAAATTAAGATGTCATCAATAAATACGACAACAAATTTATCTAAGTATTTATGCATTATATTATTCATTAGACACATAAAGACGGCTGGGGCATTAGTAAGCCCAAATGGCATTACGACAAATTCGTAATGTCCATACCTTGTTTTGAAGGTTGTCTTGAAAATGTCCTCATCTTTAAATCTTACCTGATGATATCCTGATCTCAGGTCTATCTTGGAGAACACCGTAGCTCCACATAGCTGATCAAACAGATCATCTATGTGGAGCAACGGATATTTGTTTTTAATTGTCATTTTATTTAGTTGGCGGTAATCTATGCATAGTCGCATAGTTCCGTCCTTCTTTTTGACAAAGATGACCGGTGCTCCCCAAGGGGACACACTAGGTCAAATTTACTTCTTATCTATTAACTCTTTTAACTGTGATTTTAGTTCATTAAGTTCTATAATTTTCATACGATACAGAGCTTTCGAGCTAGGTACAACACCTAGTACCAGCTCAATAGTGAAATCCAATTCCCTCCTTGGAGGTAATCCTGGAATTTCCACCGAAAAAACATCAGTAAATTTGTTTAACACAGGAATATCTTCTATTTTTAACTTATCTTTTTTAGACTTACTTGCATCATCTATAATTGTTACAACATAGGCTTTACACCCTTTCCTGACTGCTCTTTTAAGTTGTAATCCAGAAATCTGCCTAATTACAGTTTTCCTAGGAATACCCTTAACTGTTACTAACTATTCATTATTATTTACGCACGTAAAAGTTTTATCAAAACAGTTTAAAACTACCTTATGTTGTTCTAACCAATCCATACCAATAAGTAAGTCATAGGATCCAAGTGGCAAAAAACTTAGCTTAATAGTAGTTTTAAAATCATCCATATCTAAAGCACATTCCTTAACATAACATATTACTTTCCTTTTTGCCCTAGTGGCTAATTGAACCAACCATGAACTATCAAACTTTTCAACAGTCAATTTACACCTTTCCACTATCTGAGGTGAAATGTAACTGAGACTAGCCCTTGGATCTATTAAAATAGTTATTGGGGTTTGGTTAATCATACCTTCCACTTCCACTATGGAAGTCTAATAATCAGCTTGGTGGTTCTCCAATGTTGCATTTATTCTGGGCATAGTCCTTGCAAATTCTCCAACGGTCATTTCATCCTGCACAGTGTGAATATTGTTGTTTGGCTCCTTCCGATTTGGGCAGACCGAAGCATAGTGCGGGCCATTGCACTCCCAGCACTTAACAAGATCCTTTCGTTCGAAATTCTTAGTGAAATTTCCATGATTGTTTGAAGCTTCCTTGCCCTTGAAGTTATTGGAATTATTGGAATTATTAGAAGCACCATTTCTGTTTCCCTGGAAGTTCTTACCATTAGAGTGATTTCTGTTCTTATTATTCCTGAAATTCTTCTGGGGTACAAACTCCTTTTTCTTGAACTCAGGCTGATTACTGTTCCTTTTAGCCTTCCAGTTGGCTATACCTTCCTCCGTTTTGTTCTATTCAAAATAGAAATTTTCCTTCCTCATGGCTTCTTCCAGAGTCTTCGGGTTATCATACTCGATTCTGTCCTTGATATGATATGGCAGAGAGCTGAGAAACCGCTGAACTTTAGGTTTCTCATCCACTAAATAAGGTACATACCTCAACAAACTTAAGAATTTATTGTTTAAATCCTTCATAGTCATGGATCCTAACTTTAGCTCATAAAATTCTTTAGCCCTTTCTTCATAGTATTGTTCGGACAGAAATTTCTTCTTCAAGTACCTTTTAAAGGTACTCCAATTGACTTCTTTTTCTTTCATCCCCTTGCCTCTTTTCAAATCTTGCCACCATATATCTGCCTTTCCAGAGAGATTATAGATGGACATTCTTGCCTTCAGCTGATTTGAATAGTTATATATCTGAAAATATTTTCTCATCCCGGATAACCAGGACTCTGCTTCTTCCCCTTTTTCAGTCTCTCCGTTGAAAGTTGGGGGCTTTATTTTTTTGAACTCCGCGGAAATCTCTTCATATGGCCTGTACTTTTTCTTTCTATTATACAACTCAGCCTCACTACTGTCACTAGTAGTGTAATAGCTTTGTCGTTCCCTGAATCCTTCAGGTGATGAATTGCTTTCAGCTTTAGCCAGTTTCATCTTTTTAGATCCTTTCTGATGGCTAGCTTCCTCAGATTTGGATCTTTTGTTCCTCCCTTCTGTCTGGAACTTTTCCATCAAAATTTGGTTTAATTCCTCCTTAGTCTTTAATATCCTCTCGTTATCCTTCTTGACTGATTCCATTTCAGTCTTCAAATCATTTATAGTCTGCATCAACTTTGAAGAGTGAGTAGTTGCCTCTTCTAACACAGGTTCTCTAGACATATGTCTTGTCTCTGTATTTGGAGACTCCTCCTCACCATATTCTCCTAGCTTCTCCATACCTGCCTGTTAGATTCAGAAAAATAAATTTTCTGCTCTTTACATAAAACAAAATACAGGTTAGTATATTATTTTTTTACTGTTTTACGGAAACTAGTTGGACCACATTCAGGCCTAGTATTTGAACCATGCTCTGATACCACATGTCAAAACCCCAAATTTTCTGAAAAATTTAAATTTTTTTTAAAAGTTTGCAAACATCAATATAAATGCAGTTAACTAATCAGTTAATTAGTTGTATATTACTACACTATTATTTGTATCAACTTTTGATTATATTTAATAAAAGATTAGTTTCGTTCAGTTTACTAACTTGTTTCTTCTTTGCACTCACAAGGTGAGATTGTCATGCAAACTGGCTTACTTCGCTTTCGAGATAATGCACAGAATTTCTTGCTTTACAGACTACAGGTAAGAGGTTTGGTGCTGCTTAACGCAAATTTTAAAGTATATAAAAAATACGAGCTTAATGCAAAAGAAAAACTTCAGTAAGAAGATTAAAAGCATAAACTATTTTCAAGATTCTTGAGGTACAAATAAATGTCCTTCTTCCAAATAGAAGTAGTTTATGGTTCTTGTTAAAATTCAGAACTATTTGTATTATAGTTGTAAAGTAATAAAACATCTTACTGAATTATTTAAAATAGGGTAAGAGTAACAAGGCTATACAACCCATAGTACTCACTATTTCTATTTTTGCATCTTCCAACCATATGCTGCTATTTGGTTTTATATAAATACATCATCTAAATTATTAAGATCAGTAAGATCATTATCGTAGTTTTCTATACTTCATTATTCTCCTTTATACTTCTTTTATAATATTAAATTATTGTTAAGCTATAAAGGAAATGAACTTAATAAATCATAAGTAGAATTATAATATGAAGTAAGTGGTCTAAAAATCACCCAAGTTTATAATTGATCCAAGACTTACTCTCTATTTAAAATCTCAATAATAAAATTATAATTGGAATACCTCTTTTACATAAATTATAAGTTAGAGTGATTATAGCATTATTTAGCATGATGATTATAATCCAATTCTTGTCAAGAATTTAAGGGACAAAAAGAATTCCATGTAATTATGTTTTATATGCCAAAGTCGACATCCGATTTTCATAATTTTTATGGTTACCAAATCTAGGGTTTTAATAAAATAATGAACACTTTCATAATGGCATACAACGTGGAAGATTTAAAGACTTGGCACGAGGACTTATGGATAAAAAAATGTTTGAAAGAATGATTGGAAATCATTCAACCCGTGAGGAGATTATTGGAACTATATCCAAAACCCACTGCTCATCAAAAATTTACCGGTTGTCGTGGCGTGATCATAGCCATGCTTTACGTGGTTATAAGAGTTGTTTACAAACCCTAACTTATCATTTCCTCCTCCACTGTATGGCTCCCGTCACTCTGCGATGGTGCTGGTGCACCCCAGCTGCGCCGCTTATCCTCCAACACTATCCAACCAATATGTTACCTTCTTGTGGCTCGTGCTATCCCATTTTGCAATGCCATCCAATGTTGTTGTTGGCCATCCATTTACTGACCTCCTTTCAGGGTTTCTCTGTCAATTAGCTCTAACCCAAATCGTTATCTGAATACCATTTCTTCCTCAATGAAAATTGAAATCTTGTTCTCTCGGACAAAAATGGGATGTTTGCTGAGGTGTTAGTCTTTTTCTCCTTGCCCACAGTAGGTTTTCCTTCTCACATTGAAGGTGGTTTAACACTGCTAGAGGTCGTGTCTTCAATAAGAAGTTCAGGTAAAAAAATCGAGTACTTGCTAAACTCCTTCATTCTACTGTTTGTTTTCAGATATAAGAATATTATTTCGCTTATATATATTTTAATAGGTTGATTTTATTTTCTGGAACAGGTCTCGCTCTCCAACCTGTGCGGCTTCTGGTAGAAAGATTTGTACAGCATTTACAAATCTCGGTAAGCCTGGTTACATCATGGCTCTTTCTCCTTGTGGGGGTTCCTCTGGAAATTTCAAGGGTTGGCATAATATGCCTGAAACCCTTATAGCTTCAGTTGTGTTGTTATTTTGTTTGTTACTTAGATTAGTAAAAGAACCCCTACGCTGTGCGAGGGTACTCAGCTACGGCCGTGTTTAGAAGAGTTATTTTCCTGTGATTTTTAACTACTGTGGAGAAATGATATACCGTGAGGCAAAAGTGCCAAACTCTTCAAATACTTATCGGAACTAAGGGTTTTGAAAGCCATCGATTTTCTGTTAATTATTTCTGTAAAAAGTTAAGGCCGTGAGCCTGTTTTGGAAAGGGTTTATACCCTCGACTTCTTACTTTTACTGTACATAAAAAAATTTACAGGGTTTTCATCCTGTATCTAAATACATAAGTGTTATTACTGTCTTCTTTTATTTGCATGTCTTTGGTTACTTATAGCAATGGAAAATTTGACTGCTTAATTATGTTAACAAAAAAATTATACTACAGCTTGAGTATATTATACTTGGCTTCACAGTAGTTGATTACTTGTTTAAATGAGGTTTATAGGGTTAACCCTCATTTGACAGTAATGGAATTAAGGACCTTTTATATATATATATATATATTCTTAATAACTTCTTTTATAAAGTTACTGCCAAGGTTTCTACTCCAGGTTATACATCGACTGATTTGTTATTATAGATGGTTAATGTTAACAAAGTTGTACCCTGAAATTTTATACGGACTTTACATTTTTATTTTATCTTACAATATCCTTAAGTATTATCTATTTACCTTGTAATACAGAAAATGTATTTAGTTAGTTCTCTAGATTACTAATACCTCCGTTTAATAACCTTAGCTTATGTTATAAGCTCATAGAAAAATAATATTCTGTTGTTATTTTCTGATGCCTATTTATGTTAGCACTGTATAAATTCTTTTAAGGTTTTTGTTTGTTTTATTGATGATAATTGTAAAAGTAAAAAAAAGAAACCTTTAACATTATTTAAGGATTATCCTTTAAATATATATATATATCAGCATTCACTTTCAACTTATGAAGATAGATTAATGATTCTAAATATTGTTCTAACCTAGCTCAAAATAAGAAGCAAGTAAAGAAAGAATTGATTACATTGTTTATCCTACATAAAATCTAATCAGTTTTGTTCTAACAGTAGAATCTAGTCGTTGTATCTGATCCTCTTTTCAATTCTGTCATTAGTCATATAATACTCCAATTATTTTAACTAAAAGAAAGAAACTGTAAGGTTAAAACAGCAGATAAATCTAATCTAACCTGCAACAATTAAACTCTTTCATTTGTTTTAGATAGATAAACTACTGAAAGGTAGTACTATACAAAGAAATTGTTTTATCTTAAACCTATACTACTATCAGTAAAATATCTCTTCTGATAAAGGAACAAGAAATAATCTACTATTCTTCAATCTAATCATACCATCTTATTGATAATTTTACCCCTGTGCTGGAGTACGGTCTGGTAAAACCCATATGTGGAAAAACACAGTGGGTATTTATCTTTCATCAACAGAATTTATTACTGATAAACTAATAACACCTACTTCACTAAACCAGTAAAACTTTTATATCATAACGTTCTACCATTCACAGTTTATTAAAACATAGACAGTCAACTGATAGAACATGTTTCAGCTTTGGACAACAATAGCAATGGGAGGCCGTTCCTCCCTGCCAACTTCTGGAGGGCACTCAAACAGCAACTCCTCAGGACCCCCAAGCTTGCTCTGGTCTCCCTGGCTGGAACTAGGTGCAGCAAAGTTAGATACCAATCTTCAAACTCGGTACTAACCCAGAACTTATCAGTAAGTTCTCCCAGCTAAAAAGCTGTAATAAACCAAGTTACTGCAGCAATCGTCTCAGACAACTTCCTTACTGCTTTTCCCTCTTTCCTCAATGAATTTCCTGAATAACATTCACCTGAATGAATTCTCTCTGGAAAATATCTGAGCAGCCTCAGCTCTTTTCATTGAGTACTTTTAAAAGATTGCCTAGCTCTTTTTGGGTTAGTTGTCATTTAATGAGCCACCTGCTCTGATCCCACTTTCTTGAGGGATCATGACCCCAAATATAGGGAAGTTGCCACCTGCAACTTAGGAAGTGTTTGAGGATGCTACCACTTGTATTTTTCCCTCCACCTAGTTCCATCCACCAGTTTGACCAGTAACCTCTTTTTAACAGCTCTCCCATGCTGTTGTCTCCATAATTTATTTATTAATAATAAAATATTTTGAATTACATTCCACTTTTGTGGACTCTGCTGAGTCATCAGTTCCTACTTAGCATTTATTTAACATAATGTCTCAGGAATATAATTAAAACAATTTACATTATTTTACAAAATTGAGGTATGTGACATACACACCCCCTTAAAATGTAACACCGTCCTCGATGTTACTTATTCTTCATCCTCTGCAACCTCCTGGAACAGATTTGGGTATGCTTCCCGCATCTTAATTTCCAGTTCCCAGGTAGCTTCTTGAGGACTAAGGTGCTTCCATTGCACCTTCAGCTGTCCAATTGTGCGGTTCCACAGAGTAATTTCCCTCCTCCCGGGGATACAGTCCGGTTCCACCAGAACTTCTCCTTCTGGTTCCATCTGTACAAAATTCCAATCAATCACATGATTAGCATCATGAACATGACTTTTTCAGAACAGAAATATGAAAAACATTATGCACTTTTAAGTTAGGTGGTAACGCTCGCTGATATGCAACTTGACCAATTCTGGATAGAATTTCAAACAGACCACAGTAACGTGGTCCTAGTTTTTCAAAACTCCCCAGTCTGAGGGAGCTTTTCTTTGGTCGTACCTTTTTAAACACATGCTCACCCACCTAGAACTATTTGGGAGTTCTTTTCAAATATGCTTGGCTCTTTTGCCGATCCTGTGCTACCTTCAAATTTCCCTGCACTTGTTTCACAATCTGTTCCATTTCCTTCAATAATTTAGGCCCTAACACCAATATATCTACTGGATTATTCCAGGAGATAGGAGTGTTGCATTTACGCCCATACAAAATTTCAAATGGGATGAACTTATCTGATGACTTATAGTTATTATTGTATGCAAATTCTGCTAAATACAAATAGTCCTCCCACTTACCTAGCTGATCCTTAACATACATTCTTAACAAATCTTTCAGCACCTGATTCACTCTTTCAGTCTATCCATCTGTCTGAGGATGGAAAGAGGTGCTGAAATTCAGTGTTGTGTTTAATCCCTTAAACAAGGATTTCCAGAAATTCGCTGTAAATTTAGGATCCTTGTCTGAAATGATAACCTTTAGTACACCATGAAGCCGAAAAATCTGCTTTAAGAATATATCCGCTATGTTTGCAGCCTTGTAAAAGGTTTTAACAGGAATGAAATGTGCTGCTTTACTTAATTTATCTACTACCACCATAATTGAATCATTCTGATTCTGATTTCTGGGTAATCCAGTAATAAAATCTAAGCTGATTATCTCCCATTTCCAACTAGGAATAGGCAATGGTTGCAGTAAACCAGCTAGATGTTGGTGTTCTGTTTTCACTTGTTGACAGTCCAAACATCTAGCTATATACTCAACTACTTCAGATTTCATATTAGGCCAGAAATATTCTTTTCTTAACATGGTGACAGTCTTTTGGTAGCCTGGATGCCTTGAGTAAGGTGTTTTATGAACTTCGTCCAAAATCAACAACTTAACCTTAGGCACATTAGGCACATACAGTTTGTCTTTAAACAATAAAAATCCATCTTTATTTAGACTATAACATTTTATTAAACTTTCTGTAGGTTCTTCTTTAGCTGTAATTTGTAATTTTTGATAAATTTCATCCTGTTTTACCCCTTCTGTAAGCTGTTCATTTAAATCAGAAGTATAAGTGTTGATAGCTGCTGTAAAAGTCAGCTTTGCATTTCTGCTTAAAGCATCAGCCACCTTATTTTCTTTTCCTTTTATGTGTTGAATTTCGAAATCATATTCACTTAAGAAGGCAAACCACCTTGCTTGTCTTGCATTTAAGTTGGGCTGATCTAAAAGGTATTTCAGACCTTTATTATCAGTCATTAAAATAAACTTTCTGCCTATTAAGTGGTGTCGCCACATTTTTAAAGCATGTATAACAGCTGCAAGTTCTAAATCATAAGTTACATAATTCTTTTCATGGATTTTTAATTTCCTCGACTCATAGGAAATGACATGCCCGTCTTGAGTCAGTACACCGCCTAAACCACCATTACAAGCATCGGTGCATACCACGAAATCCTTATTAGGATCTACTATTCTTAGAATAGGCGCAGTTGTTAATAAAGTTTTTAATCTCTTAAAACTTTCTTCACACTTTAAGTTCCAATCAAATTTCTTGCCTTTCTTTTGCAAGGAAGTGATTGGATTAGCTATTTTTGAAAAGCCTTCAATGAATCTTTGGTAAGAACTAGTAATTCCCATGAAGGACCTAACATCTGTTACATCTTTTGGTACTGGCCAATATTCAATTGCCCGAATCTTTTCAGGATCCACTGAAATCCCTTCCTTAGTCACTACTTGACCTAAGTACTAGATTTCATCCTTAAAGAAACCACACTTGCTGAACTTCGCAAAGAGCTGTTGCTCTCGTAGCTCTTGTAAAACTATCCGTAAGTGTTCCCTATGTTCCACTTCATTTTTAGAATAAATTAAGATGTCATCAATAAATACGACAACAAATTTATCTAAGTATTTATGCATTATATTATTCATTAGACACATAAAGACGGCTGGGGCATTAGTAATCCCAAATGGCATTACGACAAATTCGTAATGTCCATACCTTGTTTTGAAGGCTGTCTTGAAAATGTCCTCATCTTTAATTCTTACCTGATGATATCCTTATCTCAGGTCTATC
Organism: Pseudotsuga menziesii; assembly: GCA_001517045.1. Taxonomy (NCBI): domain Eukaryota; kingdom Viridiplantae; phylum Streptophyta; class Pinopsida; order Pinales; family Pinaceae; genus Pseudotsuga; species Pseudotsuga menziesii. Next base: position 53,055 of record LPNX011026637.1, read on the forward strand.
TTGGAGAACACCGTAGCTCCACGTAGCTGATCAAACAGATCATCTATGTGGGGCAATGGATATCTGTTTTTAATTGTCATTTTACTTAGTTGGCGGTAATCTATGCATAGTCGCATAGTTCCGTCCTTCTTTTTGACAAAGATGACCGGTGCTCCCCAAGGGGACACACTAGGTCGAATGTACTTCTTATCTATTAACTCTTTTAACTGTGATTTTAGTTCATTAAGTTCTAGAATTTTTATACGATACAGATCTTTTGAGCTAGGTACAGCACCTGGTACCATCTCAATAGTGAAATCCAATTCCCTCCTGGGAGGTAATCCTGGAATTTCCTCCGGAAAAACATCAGTAAATTTGTTTAACACAGGAATATCTTCTATTTTTAACTTATCTTTTTCAGACTTACTTGCCTCATCTGTAATGGTTACAACATAGAATTTACACCCTTTCCTGACTGCTCTTTTAAGTTGTAAACCATAAATCTACCTAATTACAGTTTTCCTAGGAATACCCTTAACTGTTACTGACTGTTCATTATTATTTACGCACGTAAAAGTTTTATCAAAACAGTTTAAAACTACCTTATGTTGTTCTAACCAATCCATACCAATAAGTAAGTCATACGAGCCAAGTGGAAAAACATTTAGCTTAATAGTAGTTTTAAAATCATGCATATCTAAAGCACATTCCTTAACATAACAGATTACTTTCCTTTTTGCCCCAGTGGCTAATTGAACCAACCATGAACTATCAAAATTTTCAACAGTCAATTTACACCTTTCCACTATCTGAGGTGAAATGTAACTGAGACTAGACCCTGGATCTATTAAAATAGTTATTGGGGTTTGGTTAATCATACCTTCCACTTCCACCATGGAAGTCTAATAATCAGCTTGGCGGTTCTCCAATGCTGCATTTATTCTGGGCATAGTCCTTGCAAATTCTCCAACGGTCATTCCATCTTGCACAGTGTGAATATTGTTGTTTGGCTTCTTCCGATTTGGGCAGACCGAAGCATAGTGCGGGCCATTGCACTCCCAGCACTTAACAGGCTCCTTTCGTTCGAAATTCTTAGTGAAATTTCCATGATTGCTTGAAGCTTCCTTGCCCTTGAAGTTATTTGAATTATTAGAAGCACCATTTCTGTTTCCCTGGAAGTTCTTACCATTAGAATGATTTCTGTTCTTATTATTCCTAAAATTCTTCTGGGGTACAAACTCATTTTTCTTGAACTCAGGCTGATTACTGTTCCTTTTAGCCTTCCAGTTGGCTATACCTTCCTTCTTTTTGTTCTGTTCAAAACAGAAATTTTCCTTCCTCATGGCTTCTTCCAGAGTCTTCGGGTTATCATACTCGATTCTGTCCTTGATATGATATGGCAGACAGCTGAGAAACCCCTGAACTTTAGGTTTCTCATCCACTAAATAAGGTACATACCTCAACAAACTTAAGAATTTATTGTTTAAATCATTCATAGTCATGGATCCTAACTTTAGCTCGTAAAATTATTTAGCCCTTTCTTCATAGTATTGTTCGGACAGAAATTTCTTCTTGAAGTAACTTTTAAAGGTACTCCAATTGACTTCTTTTTCTTTGATCCCCTTGACTCTTTTCAGATCTTGCCACCATATATCTTCCTTTCCAAAGAGATTATAGATGGCCATTCTTGCCTTCAGCTGATTTGAATAGTTATATATCTGAAAATATTTTCTCATCCCGGATAACCAGGACTCTGCTTCTTCCCTTTTTTCAGTCTCTCCGTTGAAAGTTGGGGGCTTTATTTTTTTTATCTCCGCGGAAATCTCTTCATATGGCCTGTACTTTTTCTTTCTATTATACAACTCAGCCTCACTACTGTCACTAGTAGTGTAATAGCTTTGTTGTTCCCTGAATCCTTCAGATGATGAACTGCTTTCAGCTTTAGCCAGTTTCATCTTTTTAGATCCTTTCTGATGGCTAGCTTCCTCAGATTTGGATCTTTTGTTCCTCCCTTCTGTCTGGAACTTTTCCATCAAAATTTGGTTTAACTCCTCCTTAGTCTTTAGTATCCTCTCGTTATCCTTCTTGACTGATTCCATTTCAGTCTTCAAATCCTTTATAGTCTGCATCAAGTTTGAAGAGTGAGCAGTTACCTCTTCTAACACAGGTTCTCTAGACATATGTCTTGTCTCGGTATTTGGAGACTCCTCCTCACCATATTCTCCTAGCTTCTCCATACCTGCCTGTTAGATTCAGAAAAAAGAAATTTTCTGCTCTTTACATAAAACAAAATACAGGTTAGTATATTATTTTTTTACTGTTTTACGGAAACTAGTTGGACCACATTCAGGCCTAGTATTTGAACCATGCTCTGATACCACATGTCAAAACCCCAAATTTTCTAAAAAATTTAAATTTTTTTTAAAAGTTTGCAAACATCAATATAAATGCAGTTAACTAATCAGTTAATTAGTTGTATATTACTACACTATTATTTGTATCACCTTTTGATTATATCTAATAAAAGATTAGTTTCGTTCATTTTACTAACTTGTTTCTTCTTTGCACTCACAAGGTGAGATTGTCATCCAAACTGGCTTACTTCGCTTTCAATCTAATGCAGAGAATTTCTTGCTTTTACAGACTACAGGTAAGAGGTTTGGTGCTGCTTTACGCAAATTTTAAAGTATATAAAAAATACGAGCTTAATGCAAAAGAAAAACTTCAGTAAGAAGATTAAATGCTTAAACTATTTTCAAGCTTCTTGAGGTACAAATAACTGTCCTTCTTCCAAATAGAAGTAGTTTATGGTTCTTGTTAAAATTCA
>LPNX011026637.1:56088-66986 GCA_001517045.1 Pseudotsuga menziesii
ATACTAAATTATTGTTAAGCTATAAAGGAAATGAACTTAATAAATCATAAGTAGAATTATAAGATGAAGTAAGTGGTCTAAAAGTCGCCCAAGTTTATAATTGATCCAAGACTTACTCTCTATTTAAAATCTCAATAATAAAATTATAATTGGAATACCTCTTTTACATAAATTATAAGTTAGAGTGATTATAGCATTATTTAGCATGATGATTATAATCCAATTCTTGTCAAGAATTTAAGGGAAAAAAAGAATTCCATGTAATTATGTTTTATATGCCAAAGTCGACATACGATTTTCATAATTTTTAAGGTTACCAAATCTAGGGTTTTAATAAAATAATTAACACTTTCATAATGGCATACAGCGTGGAAGATTTAAAGACTTGGCACGAGGACTTATGGATAAACAAATGTTTGAAAGAATGATTGGAAATCATTCAACCCGTCAGGAGATTATTGGAACTATATCCAAAAACCACTGCTCATCAAAAATTTACCGGTTGCCGTGGCGTGATCATAGCCATGCTTTACGTGGTTATAAGAGTTGTTTACAAACCATAACTTATCATTTCCTCCTCCACTGTAGGGCTCCCGTCGCTCTGCGATGGTGCTGGTGCACCCCAGCTACGCCGCTCATCCTCCAACACTATCCAACCAATATGTTACCTTCTTGTGGCTCGTGCTATCCCATTTTGCAATGCCATCCAATGTTGTCGTTGGCCATCCATTTTCTGTCCTCCTTTCAGGGTTTCTCTGTCAATTAGCTCTAACCCAAATCGCTATCTGAATACCATTTCTTCCTCAATGAAAACTGAAATCTTGTTCTCTCGGACAACAATGGGATGTTTGCTGAGGTGTTAGTCTTTTTCTCCTTGCCCGCAGTAGGTTTTCCTTCTCACGTTGAAGGTGGTTTAACACTGCTAGAGGTCGTGTCTTCAATAAGAAGTTCAGGTAAAAAAATCGAGTACTTGCTAAACTCCTTCATTCTACTGTTTGTTTTCAGATATAAGAATATTATTTCGCTTATATATATTTTAATAAGTTGATTTTATTTTCTGGAACAGGTCTCGCTCTCCAACCTGTGCGGCTTCTGGTAGAAAGATTTGTACAGCATTTACAAATCTCGGTAAGCCTGGTTACAGCATGGCTCTTTCTCCTTGTGGGGGTTCCTCTGGAAATTTCAAGGGTTGGCATAATATGCCTGAAACCCTTATAGCTTCAGTTGTGTTGTTATTTTGTTTGTTACTTAGATTAGTAAAAGAACCCCTACGCTGTGCGAGGGTACTCAGCTACGGCCATGTTTAGAAGAGTTATTTTCCTGTGATTTTTAACTACTGTGGAGAAATGATATACCGTGAGGCAAAAGTGCCAAACTCTTCAAATACTTATCGGAACTAAGGGTTTTGAAAGCCATCGATTTTCTGTTAATTATTTCTGTAAAAAGTTAAGGACGTGAGCCTGTTTTGGAAAGGGTTTATACCCTCGACTTCTTACTTTTACTGTACATAAAAAAATTTACAGGGTTTTCATCCTGTATCTAAATACATAAGTGTTATTACTGTCTTCTTTTATTTGCATGTCTTTGGTTACTTACAGCAATGGAAAATTTGACTGCTTAATTATGTTAACAAAAAAATTATACTACAGCTTGAGTATATTATACTTGGCTTCACAGTAGTTGATTACTTGTTTAAATGAGGTTTATAGGGTTAACCCTCATTTGACAGTAATGGAATTAAGGACCTTTTATATATATATATATATATTCTTAATAACTTCTTTTATAAAGTTACTGCCAAGGTTTCTACTCCAGGTTATACATCGACTGATTTGTTATTATAGATGGTTAATGTTAACAAAGTTGTACCCTGAAATTTTATACGGACTTTACATTTTTATTTTATCTTACAATATCCTTAAGTATTATCTATTTACCTTGTAATACAGAAAATGTATTTAGTTAGTTCTCTAGATTACTAATACCTCCGTTTAATAACCTTAGCTTATGTTATAAGCTCATAGAAAAATAATATTCTGTTGTTATTTTCTGATGCCTATTTATGTTAGCACTGTATAAATTCTTTTAAGGTTTTTGTTTGTTTTATTGATGATAATTATAAAAGTAAAAAAAAAAGAAACCTTTAACATTATTTAAGGATCATCCTTTAAATATATATATATATCAGCATTCACTTTCAACTTATGAAGATAGATTAATGATTCTAAATATTGTTCTAACCTAGCTCAAAATAAGAAGCAAGTAAAGAAAGAATTGATTACATTGTTTATCGTACATAAAATCTAATCAGTTTTGCTCTAACAGTAGAATCTAGTCGTTGTATCTGATCCTCTTTTCAGTTCTGTCATTAGTCATATAATACTCCAATTATTTTAACTAAAAGAAAGAAACTGTAAGGTTAAAACAGCAGATAAATCTAATCTAACCTGCAACAATTAAACTCTTTCATTTGTTTTAGATAGATAAACTACTGAAAGGTAGTACTGTACAAAGAAATTGTTTTATCTTAAACCTATACTACTATCAATAAAATATCTCTTCTGATAAAGGAACAAGAAATAATCTACTATTCTTCAATCTAATCATACCATCTTATTGATAATTTTACCCCTGTGTTGGAGTACGGTCTGGTAAAACCCAGATGTGGAAAAACACAGTGGGTATTTATCTTTCATCAACAGAATTTATTACTAATAAACTAATAACACCTACTTCACTAAACCAGTAAAACTTTTATATCATAACGTTCTACCATTCACAGTTTATTAAAACATAGACAGTCAAGTGATAGAACCTGTTTCAGCTTTGGACAACAACAGCAATGGGAGGCCGTTCCTCCGTACCAACTCCTGGATAGCACTCAAACAGCAACTCCTCAGGACCCCTGAGCTTGCTCTGGTCTCCCTAGCTGGAACTAGGTGCAGCAAAGTTAGATACCAGTCTTTAAACTCAGTATTAACCCAGAACTTATCAGTAAGTTCTCCCAGCTAAAAAGCTGTAATAAACCAAGTTACTGCAGCAATCCTCTCTGACAACCTCCTTACTGCTTTTCCCTCTTTCCTCAATGAATTTCCTGAATAACATTCACCTAAATGAATTCTCTCTGGAAAATATCTGAGCAGCCTCAGCTCTTTTCATTGAGTACTTTTAAAAGATTGCCTAGGTCTTTTTGGGTTAGTTGTCATTTAATGAGCCACCTGCTCTGATCCCACTTTCTTGGGGGATCATGACCCCAAATATAGGGAAGTTGCCACCTGCAACTTAGGAAGTGTTTGAGGATGCTACCACTTATCTTTTTCCCTCCACCTAGTTCCATCCACCAGTTTGACCAGTAACCTCTTTTTAACAGCTCTCCCATGCTGTTGTCTCTACAATTTATTTATTAATAATAAAATATTTTGAATTACATTCCACTTCTGTGGACTCTGCTGAGTCATCAGTTCCTACTTAGCATTTATTTAACATAATGTCTCAGGAATATAATAAAAACAATTTACATTATTTTACAAAATTGGGGTATGTGACATACACACCCCCTTAAAATGTAACATCGTCCTCGATGTTACTTATTCTTCATCCTCTACAACCTCCTAGAACAGATTTGGGTATGCTTCTCGCATCTTACTTTCCAGTTCCCAGGTAGCTTCTTTAGGACTAAGGTGCTTCCATTGCACCTTCAGATTTCCAATTGTGCGGTTCCGCAGAGTAATTTCCCTCCTCCTGAGGATACAGTCCGGTTCCACCAGAACTTCTCCTTCTGGTTCCATCTGTACAACATTCCAATCAATCACATGAGTAGCATCATGAACATATTTTTTGAGAACAGAAATATGAAAAACATTATGCACTTTTAAGTTAGGTGGTAACGCTAGCTGATATGAAACTTGACCAATTCTGGATAGAATTTCAAACGGACCACAGTAACGTGGTGCTAGTTTTGCAAAACTCCCCAGTCTTAGGGAGCTTTTCTTTGGTATTACCTTTATAAACACGTGCTCACCCACATAGAACTCTTTGGGATTTCTTTTCAAATATGCTTGGATCTTTTGTCGATCCTATGCTACCTTCAAATTTCCCTGCACTTGTTTCACAGTCTGTTCCATTTCCTTCAATAATTCAGGCCCTAACACCAATATATCTACTGGATTATTCCAGGAGATAAAAGTGTTGCATTTACGCCCATACAAAATTTCAAATGGGATGAACTTAGCTGATGACTGATAGTTATTATTGTATGCAAATTTTGCTAAATGAAAATAGTCCTCCCACTTACCTAGCTGATCCTTAACATACATTCTTAACAAATCTTTCAGCACCTGATTCACTCTTTCAGTCTGTCCATCCGTCTGAGGATGGAAAGAGGTGCTGAAATTGAGTGTTGTGTTTAATCCCTTAAACAAGGATTTCCAGAAATTTCCTGTGAATTTAGGATCCCTGTCTGAAATGATAACCTTTGGTACACCATGTAGACGAAAAATATGCTTTAAGAATATATCCGCTATGTTTGCAGCCTTGTAAGTGGTTTTAACAGGAATAAAATGTGTTGCTTTACTTAATTTATCTACTACCACCATAATTGAATCATTCTGATTCTTATTTCTGGGTAATCCAGTAATAAAATCTAAGCTGATTATCTCCCATTTCCAACTAGGAATAGGCAATGGTTGCAATAAACCAGCTAGATGTTGGTGTTCTGTTTTCACTTGTTGATAGTCCAAACATCTAGCTATATACTCAACTACTTCAGATTTCATATTAGGCCAGAAATATTCTTTTCTTAACATGGTGACAGTCTTTTGGTAGCCTGGATGCCCTGAGTAAGGTGTTTTATGAACTTCATCCAAAATCAACAACTTAACCTTAGGCACATTAGGAACATACAGTTTGTATTTAAACAATAAAAATCCATCTTTATTTAGACTATAACCTTTTATTAAACTTTCTGTACGTTCTTCTTTAACTGTAATTTGTAATTTTTGATAAATTTCATCCTGTTTTACCCCTTCTTTTATCTGTTCATTTAAATCAGAAGTATAAGTGTTGATAGCTGCTGTAAAAGTCAGCTTTGCATTTCTGCTTAAAGCATCAACCACCTTATTTTCTTTTCCTTTTATGTGTTGAATTTCGAAATCATATTCACTCAAGAAGGCCAACCACCTTGCTTGTCTTGCATTTAAGTTGGGCTGATCTAAAAGGTATTTCAGACCTTTATTATCAGTCATTAAAATAAACTTTCTGCCTATTAAGTGGTGTCGCCACATTTTTAAAGCATGTATAACAACTACACGTTCTAAATCATAAGTTGCATAATTATTTTCATGGATTTTTAATTTCCTAGACTCATAGGCAATGACATGTCCGTCTTGAGTCAGTACACCGCCTAAACCATCATTACAAGCATCGGTGCATACCACGAAATCCTTATTAGGATATACTATTCTTAGAATAGGCGCAGTTGTTAATAAAGTTTTTAATTTCTTAAAACTTTCTTCACACTTTAAATTCCAATCAAATTTCTTGCCTTTCTTTTGCAAGGAAGTGATTGGATTAGCTATTTTTGAAAATCCTTCAATGAATCTCTGGTAAGAACTGGTAATTCCCATGAACGACCTAACATCTGTTACATCTTTTGGTACTGGCCAATATTCGATTGCCCGAATCTTTTCAGGATCCACTGAAATCCCTTCCTTAGTCACTACTTGACCTAAGTAGTAGATTTCATCCTTAAAGAAATCACACTTGCTGAACTTCGCAAAGAGCTGTTGATCTCGCAGCTCTTGTAAAACTATCCGTAAGTGTTCCCTATGTTACGCTTCATTTTTAGAATAAATTAATATGTCATCAATAAATACAACAACGAATTTATCTAAGTATTTATGCATTATATTATTCATTAGACACATAAAGACGGCTGGGGCATTAGTAATACCAAATGGCATTACAACAAATTCGTAATGTCCATACCTTGTTTTGAAGGTTGTCTTGAAAATGTCCTCATCTTTAATTCTTACCTGATGATATCCTGATCTCAGGTCTATCTTGGAGAACATCGTAGCTCCACGTAGCTGATCAAACATATCATCTATGTGGGCCAACGGATATCTGTTTTCAATTGTCATTTTATTTAGTTGACGGTAATCTATGCATAGTCGCATAGTTCTGTCCTTCTTTTTGACAAAGATGACCAGTGCTCCCCAAGGGGACACACTAGGTCGAATGTACTTCTTATCTATTAACTCTTTTAACTGTGATTTTAGTTCATTAAGTTCGAGAATTTTCATATGATACAGAGCTTTTGAGCTAGGTACAGCACCTGGTACAGCTCAATAGTGAAATCCAATTCCCTCCTGGGAGGTAATCCTGGAATTTCCTCCGAAAAAACATCATTAAATTTGTTTAACACAAGAATATCTTCTATTTTTAAATTATCTTTTTTCAGACTTACTTGCCTCATCTGTAATGGTTACAGCATAGGCTTTACAACCGTTCCTGACTGCTCTTTTAAGTTGTAAGGCAGAAATTTGCCTAATTACAGTTTTCCTAGGAATACCCTTAACTGTTACTGACTGTTCATTATTATTTACGCACGTAAAAGTTTTATCAAAACAGTTTAAAACTACCTTATGTTGTTCTAACCAATCCATACCAATAAGTAAGTCATACGAGCCAAGTGGCAAAACATTTAGCTTAATAGTAGTTTTAAAATCATTCATATATAAAGCACATTCCTTAACATAACAGATTACTTTCCTTTTTTCCCAAGTGGCTAATTGAACCAACCATGAACTATCAAACTTTTCAACAGTCAATTTACACCTTTCCACTATCTGAGGTGAAATGTAACTGAGACTAGCCCCTGGATCTATTAAAATAGTTATTGGGGTTTGGTTAATCATACCTTCCACTTCCACCATGGAAGTCTAATAATCAGCTTGGCGGTTCTCCAATGCTGCATTTATTCTGGGCATAGTCCTTTCAAATTCTACAACGGTCATTTCATCTTGCACAGTGTGAATATTGATGTTTGGCTTCTTTCGATTTGGGAAGACCGAAGCATAGTGCGGGCCATTGCTCTCCCAGCACTTAACAATCTCCTTTCGTTCGAAATTCTTAGTGAAATTTCCATGATTGTTTGAAGCTTCCTTGCCCTTGAAGTTATTGGAATTATTGGAATTATTAGAAGCACCTTTTTTGTTTCCCTGGAAGTTCTTACCATTAGAGTGATTTTTGTTCTTATTATTCCTAAAATTCTTCTGGGGTACAAACTCCTTTTTCTTGAACTCAGGCTAATTACTGTTCCTTTTAGCCTTCCAGTTGGCTATACCTTCCTTCTTTTTGTTCTGTTCAAAACAGAAATTTTCCTTCCTCATGGCTTCTTCCAGAGTCTTCGGGTTATCATACTCGATTCTGTCCTTGATATGATATGGCAGACAGCTGAGAAACCGCTGAACTTTAGGTTTCTCATCCACTAAATAAGGTACATACCTCAACAAACTTAAGAATTTATTGTTTAAATCATTCATAGTCATGGATCCTAACTTTAGCTCGTAAAATTCTTTAGCCCTTTCTTCATAGTATTGTTCGGACAGAAATTTCTTCTTCAAGTACCTTTTAAAGGTACTCCAATTGACTTCTTTTTCTTTGATCCCCTTGACTCTTTTCATATCTTGCCACCATATATCTGCCTTTCCAGAGAGATTATAGATGGCCATTCTTGCCTTCAGCTGATTTGAATAGTTATATATCTGAAAATATTTTCTCATCCCGGATAACCAAGACTCTGCCTCTTCCCCTTTTTCAGTCTCTCTGTTGAAAGTTGGGGGCTTTATTTTTTTGAACTCCACGGAAATCTCTTCATATGGCCTGTACTTTTTCTTTCTATTATATAACTCAGCCTCACTACTGTCACTAGTAGTGTAATAGCTTTGTTGTTCCCTGAATCCTTCAGATGATGAACTGCTTTCAGCTTTAGCCAGTTTCATCTTTTTAGATCCTTTCTGATGGCTAGCTTCCTCAGATTTGGATCTTTTCTTCCTCGCTTCTGTCTGGAACTTTTCCATCAAAATTTGGTTTAACTCCTCCTTAGTCTTTAATATCCTCTCGTTATCCTTCTTGACTGATTCCATTTCAGTATTCAAATCCTTTATAGTCTGCATCAACTTTGAAGAGTGAGCAGTTACCTCTTCTAACACAGGTTCTCTAGACATCTATTTTTTCTCGGTATTTGGAGACTCCTCCTCACCATATTCTCCTAGCTTCTCCATACATGCCTGTTATATTTAGAAAAAGAAATTTTCTGCTCTTTACATAAAACAAAATACAGGTTAGTATATTATTTTTTTACTGTTTTACGGAAACTAGTTGGACCACATTCAGGCCTAGTATTTGAACCATGCTCTGATACCACATGTCAAAACCCCAAATTTTCTAAAAAATTTAAATTTTTTTTTAAATTTTGCAAACATCAATATAAATGCAGTTAACTAATCAGTTAATTAGTTGTATATTACTACACTATTATTTGTATCACCTTTTGATTATATTTAATAAAAGATTAGTTTCGTTAAGTTTACTAACTTGTTTCTTCTTTGCACTCACAAGGTGAGATTGTCATGCAAACTGGCTTACTTCGCTTTCGAGCTAATGCAGAGAATTTCTTGCTTTTACAGACTATAGGTAAGAGGTTTGGTGCTGCTTAATGCAAATTTTAAAGTATATAAAAAATACGAGCTTAATGCAAAAGAAAATCTTCAGTAAGAAGATTAAATGCTTAAACTATTTTCAAGCTTCTTGAGGTACAAATAACTCTCCTTCTTCCAAATAGAAGTAGTTTATGGTTCTTGTTAAAATTCAGAACTATTTGTATTATAGTTGTAAAGTAATAAAACATCTTACTGAATTATTTAAAATAGGGTAAGAGTAACAAGGCTATACAACCCATAGTACTCACTATTTCTATTTTTGCATCTTCCAACCATATGCTGCTATTTGGTTTTATATAAATACATCATCTAAATTATTAAGATCAGTAAGATCATTATCGTAGTTTTCTATACTTCATTATTCTCCTTTATACTTCTTTTATAATATTAAATTATTGTTAAGCTATAAAGGAAATGAACTTAATAAATTATAAGTAGAATTATAAGATGAAGTAAGTGGTCTAAAAGTCGCCCAAGTTTATAATTGATCCAAGACTTACTCTCTATTTAAAATCTCAATAATAAAATTATAATTGGAATACCTCTTTTACATAAATTATAAGTTAGAGTGATTATAGCATTATTTAGCATGATGATTATAATCCAATTCTTGTCAAGAATTTAAGGGACAAAAGGAATTCCATGTAATTATGTTTTATATGCCAAAGTCAACATATGATTTTCATAATTTTTATGGTTACCAAATCTAGGGTTTTAATAAAATAATTAACACTTTCATAATGGCATACAGCGTGGAAGATTTAAAGACTTGGCACGAGGACTTATGGATAAACAAATGTTTGAAAGAATGATTGGAAATCATTCAACCCGTGAGGAGATTATTGGAACTATATCCAAAACCCACTGCTCATCAAAAATTTACCGGTTGTCATGGCGTGATCATAGCCATTCTTTACATGGTTATAAGAGTTGTTTACAAACCCTAACTTATAATTTCCTCCTCCACTGTCGGGCTCCCCTCGCTCTGCGATGGTGCTGGTGCACCGCAGCTGCGCCGCTCATCCTCCAACACTATCCAACCAATATGTTACCTTCTTGTGGCTCGTGCTATCCCATTTTGCAATGCCATCCAATGTTGTTGTTGGCCATCCATTTACTGTCCTCCTTTCAGGGTTTCTCTGTCAATTAGCTCTAACCCAAATCGTTATATGAATACCATTTCTTCCTCAGTGAAAACTGAAATCTTGTTCTCTCGGACAACAATGGGATGTTTGCTAAGGTGTTAGTCTTTTTCTCCTTGCCCGCAGTAGGTTTTCCTTCTCACGTTGAAGGTGGTTTAACGCTGCTAGAGGTCGTGTCTTCAATAAGAAGTTCAGGTAAAAAAATCGAGTACTTGCTAAACTCCTTCATTCTACTATTTGTTTTTAGATATAAGAATATTATTCCGCTTATATATATTTTAATAAGTTGATTTTATTTTCTGGAACAGGTCTCGCTCTCCAACCTGGGTGGCTTCTGGTAGAAAGATTTGTACAGCATTTGCAAATCCCGGTAAGCCTGGTTACACCATGGCTCTTTCTCCTTGTGGGGGTTCCTCTGGAAATTTCGAGCGTTGGCATAATATGCCTGAAACCCTTACAGCTTCAGTTGTCTTGTTATTTTGTTTGTTACTTAGATTAGTAAAAGAACCCCTACGCTGTGCGAGGGTACTCAGCTACGGCCGTGTTTAGAAGAGTTATTTTCCTGTGATTTTTAACTGCTGTGGAGAAATGATATACCGTGAGGAAAAAGTGCCAAACTCTTCAAATACTTAACGAAACTAAGGGTTTTGAAAGCCATCGATTTTCTGTTAATTATTTCTGTAAAAAGTTAAGGCCGTGAGCCTGTTTTGGAAAGGGTTTATACCCTCGACTTCTTACTTTTACTGTACATAAAAAAATTTACAGGGTTTTCATCTTGTATCTAAATACATAAGTGTTACTACTGTCTTCTTTTATTTGCATGTCTTTGGTTACTTACAGCAATGGAAAATTTGACTGCTTAATTATGTTAACAAAAAAATTATACTACGGCTTGAGTATATTATACTTGGTTTCACAGTAGTTGATTACTTGTTTAAATGAGGTTTATAGGGTTAACCCTCATTTGAAAGTAATGGAATTAAGTACCTGATATATATATATATATATATATATATATATATATATATATATA
>LPNX011026637.1:67393-171295 GCA_001517045.1 Pseudotsuga menziesii
TAATCCTCTTTTCAGTTCTGTCATTAGTCATATAATACTCCAATTATTTTAACTAAAAGAAAGAAACTGTAAGGTTAAAACAGCAGATAAATCTAATCTAACCTGCAACATTTAAACTCTTTCATTTGTTTTAGATAGATAAAATACTGAAAGGTAGTATTGTACAAAGAAATTGTTTTATCTTAAACCTATACTACTATCAGTAAAATATCTCTTCTGATAAAGGAACAAGAAATAATCTACTATTCTTCAATCTAATCATACCATCTTATTGATAATTTTACCCCTGTGCTGGACTACGGTCTGGTAAAACCCAGATGTGGAAAAACACAGTGGGTATTTATCTTTCATCAACAGAATTTATTACTGATAAACTAATAACACCTACTTCCCTAAACCAGCAAAACTTTTATATCATAACATTCTAACATTCACAGTTTATTAAAACATAGACAGTCAAGTGATAGAACCTGTTTTAGATTTGGACAACAACAGCAATGGGAGGTCGTTCCTCCCTACCAACTCCTGGAGAGCGCTCAAACAGCGACTCCTCAGGACCCCCGAGCTTGCTCTGGTCTCCCTGGCTGGAACTAGGTGTAGCAAATTCAGATACCAGTATTCAAACTCAGTATTAACCCAGATCTTATCAGTAAGTTCTCCCAGCTAAAAAGCTGTAATAAACCAAGTTACTGCAGCAATCCTCTCAGACAACTTCCTTTCTGTTTTTCCCTCTTTCCTCAATGAATTTCCTGAATAACATTCACCTAAATGAATTCTCTCTGGAAAATATCTGAGCAGCCTTAGCTCTCTTCATTGAGTACTTTCAAAAGATTGCCTAGGTCTTTTTGGGTTAGTTGTCATTTAATGAGCCACCTGCTCTGATCCCACTTTCTTGGGGGATCATGACCCCAAATATAGGGAAGTTTCCACCTGCAACTTAGGAAGTGTTTTAGGATGCTACCACTTGTCTTTTTCCCTCCACCTAGTTCCATCCACCAGTTTGACCAGTAACCTATTTTTAACAGCTCTCCCATGCTGTTGTCTCCATAATTTATTTATTAATAATAAAATATTCTGAATTACATTCCACTTCTATTGACTCTGCTGAGTCATTAGTTCGTACTTAGCATTTATTTAACATAATGTCTCAGGAATATAATTAAAACAATTTACATTATTTTACAAAATTAGGGTATGTGACATGCTTGGTCTTGCCTCCAACCTCTTATCAGTGTACCAGATGACTCACACTGGGTCTCCAAAGAAGTTCATATTATCCCTAGATGAATTTGAGATCACAGAGATCTCAAGTGGTAAATTCATTGCAAAAGGAGTTGCAAATCATGCTCAAAAGGTATACATGTTCTCACACTTTCTACCCTACTCAAACCCCTCTGCTCTTCTGATTCATGCTAATGAAGCAAGCAAGCTTTGGCATGAAATATTTGACCACCTAAATTACAAGTATTTTTTGGATCTTAGTGAAAAAGAGATGGTCATAGGGTTTCCCAAGATAAAATTTTCCAAAGGAGTCTGCCAAGGTTGTATCCTAGGAAAACACCCAGAGCATAAATTTGAGAGAGCTAGTCATGAGAGAACCTCTGCACCCCTGGAGCTGATCCACGGTGATGTTTCTGGCCCATTCCCTCATATGTCCATGAGTTAGGACAAATATGCATTGAATTTCATAGATGACTTTTCCAGGTATTGCTGGGTTTACTTCCTGAAACACAAGTCTGAAGTTTTTGGCCTCTTCAAAGTCTTTAAGGCTTTGGTTGAAAACCAGTATGGGAGGAAACTCAAGGTCCTCAGATATGACAATGGTGGTGAGTATGTCAAGTCTGAGTTTATTAATTATTGTGCAGATGCAGCATTCTATCCCTTACACACCACAGCAGAATGGTGTTGCTGAGAGGAAGAACAGATCACTGGAGGAGATGGCAACATGCATGATGGAGGCCAAAACTTTGCCACCAAAGTACTGGTATGAATCTATCAACTATGCAGCCTATATCCAGAATATGGTACCTCATAAACAACTTGATTTTATGACTCCTTTCGAAGCATGGAGTGGGCACAAGCCAGATGTGACCCATTTCAGGATTTTTGGCTCAAGGGCTTGGGCTAGAATTCCAACATAAAAGAGAAAGGCTTTGCAGCCCCAAAGCCAAGAGTGACTATTTGTTGGATACTCTAAAGATTAAAAAGGGTACAAACTGATAAATTTGAGCACAAACAAATCCTTCATTGAAAGGTGTGTTCAGTTTCAAGAAGAACCCCTTGCAGCAGTGGAAGTTGGAGAAACCTCTTCACCACTTGAACCTCTGAAAGTAAGTGAAGAGTTTGTTGAACATGCTGATTCTGATATGTCTAATAGTGATGAGTTTATTGCAAACCCTAACATCCCTACAAGGCCAAAATGGGCAGCCTAGACACTACATGCAGCAGGAGAGGCTAGCTAGGGATCCCAATGACCCAAGGAGGACTAGATCTCAATTTGAGAGTGGTCTGTGCATGAAGGATCCTATGTTTGCTGAGAAATGATATTTGATGGTGGAATCATATCCTCAAACATATGAAGAAGCAGCAGGAGATCCAAGATGGAAATCAGCCATGAAGGAAGAGTTCAGCTCACTCCAGAAGAGCAACACATGGGAGCTAGTGGATCTTCCCCTAGGGAGGAAGTTAGTTCAGTGTAAGTGGGTCTACAAGACCAAATTTGCTGCTGATGGTTCACCTCTAAAGTACAAGGCCATATTGGTAGCCAAGGGCTACTCACATATTCATGGCATAGATTACAATGAGACCTTTGCACCAGTGGCAAAGATGGACTCCATCAGGCTAGCCTTAGCCATTGCAGCCTCAAGGCAATGGGAGGTACATCACATGGATGTAAAATGTGCCTTCCTGAATGGATATTTCACTGAATAGATATATATGCAGCAGCATCAAGGATTTGCGACTAACCCTTCTCTTGTGTGCAGGTTGAGAAAGTCATTGTATGGGCTAAAGCAAGCCCCCAGGGCTTGGTATGCCAAGATTGATAGCTTCTTGCTATCACTGAATTTTGTTCGGTGCAAATCAGATCCAAATGTCTATTTGAAGTTAATTAATGGTTCATTAATGATCATTGTGTTATATTTTGATGACCTCCTCATTACAGGAAGCTCAAAGGATGAGATTGCTTCCTTGAAGGGTGCAATGAACCAAGCCTTCTCCATGACAGACTTGGGGCTCTTAAGCCAATTCTTGGGGCTTGAGATTGCTCAAACCAAAGCTAGAATCAAGGTGCACTAGTCCAAGTATACCTTGGATTTTCTGAACAAATTCATAATCACGGACTGCAAACCAAGCAAGACTCCTTTCCTTTCAGGAGTGAAGCTGGAAGAAGATGATTCTTCACCTATGGTAAACAATACACTGTATAGGCAATTGATTGGATGTTTGTTGTATCTTACACATAATAGACCTGATATTTATTATGCAGTAAGTGTGGCTTCTAGATACATGGATCAGCCTCATGAGATCCATTGGAAAGCAGCCAAAAGGATCCTTAACTTTGTTCAGGGAACAAGGACACATGGGATCTTCTATAAAGCAAAATCGAATCTTGATTTGATTGGATTTACTGATAGTGATTGGGAAGGTGATAGCACAGATAGAAATTCCACATCAGGATATGTGTTCATGCTTGCAGAAGGGCCAATCAGCTGGTCAAGCAAGAAACAGAGTGCCATTGCACTCTCATCTACAGAAGTAGAGTACAGAGGAGTTGTTAATGCAGGAACTCAATGTTTATGGTTGCAAGGTTTACTTGGAGAGTGTGGCTTCGAATCAGAGTACTCAAATACCATCTACTATGATAACCAAACTACCATTCGAATCTGCAAAGATCCAGTTCAGAAGCAGAGAACCAAACACATTGAGATCCATATGCACTACATCAGAGAGCTTGTGCATGATGGCACCATTCACCTACTCTTCTATTCATATTCAGAACAAGTAGCTGATATCTTCACCAAAGAATTTTGTGAGAAGACCTTCAGCAATATCAAATCACTACTGGGTATTTCTGATCATGCTGTGAAGCATGAGTGAAGACAAGATTTCCAAATTTTGTTTTATAGTCCATGTTTAAGGGAGGATTTTCCCATGTGTTTTTTGCCTCTTTCCTTGTTTAAATGGACATGTAGTATGTAAAGGGTGACTAAGCCTTGTTGCTAGGCCCTATAATTTTCTGATATATTACTCATAACTCAAGCTTAAGGGGGGGTGTTAGAATAATCAACCCATAGTTAGATACCTTAGACATTAATTAAATTATTTTTGTCTTATTTTCCTAGTTCATGTGTCCCACCTTATGCAAGTTGTCATTTACCTATCCATAGTGGTCAAACTTGCCTATTTTGACTCATGTAGTGCTTGGGAAACCTCAAGGAATCAATTCTGCTTTATTCTTTGCCTCCTAGGTGCCCTTCTGCTTTTTCTGCTTTATTGCCTGCTTTTTTAGTGCTTTAAGGCAATTGGGAAAGTTTGACTAGGTGAGGTTAACTAGTTTTTTGTCCTCCACATCCTCCACTCTTTTCTCCTTTGAAAAGCATGTATTAGTTATCATTCCATCACTCTTTAGATTTCCTAAGTGCTTTTGCCAATTTGTGAGCTCCATGACTGATTTGGAAACTACTTTATGCACCTATGGGGGAATTGCTTAATTTTAGTAAGCCTGCTTTTGACTAGATTCGAATTGCCTCCTCATGCATTCGAATCCCTTATGTAATTATTTAATGCAGCAACCTATTATGTTACAGGTTTGGCTATTCTACACTTATTCAATACAGTTTAGTGTTCAGCTCATTATTCAGTCTCTTTTGTGAGTGATTTTGCATGATCAATTGATAATTGTTGTGAGTAAAATTGTTCTATCACTGGGTTCAATTTCCACAGGAATAAAAAATGAATTAGTAGAATGACTAGTAGGGACACCATTAGGAAAGAATTCAAAAGGGCTGATGATCAGTCAAATACAAGCACATACACCAAAAATATTGCCAAAATCATAGCAACAGGACTCACCCCTATAGGCCGAGTGAGTGATATGAAGCTAGAAATGTTGGAGGCCGTTGACACAATAGCAGACTTAGGGAAAATTACCGTTGGGCCCAATATGTCGTCGACATGCTCAATTCCATATGTGAAAAATGCCAGAAGTCAACTAGAATTATCAGGTTCTCATCACTGATAATTTGGATAGCCATGTACCACATATGTCCAGTTGGAGATAAGCAGTTCCAAGAAAGATGCAAATATCACATGTGGCATTTCAAACCATTTTCACAGAATGGAACTCTAAAAGAACTAGAAAATGGAAAAGTATTGTTGGAAAATTAGTTTCAGACTCTAAAAGTCCAGAAAACTAGATGGAGGGTACCTCACAACATCCAAGCAAGTCTACCAAAAATAACACACATTCAATTAGAGCTTGTCCACACTGTAGTCTAGTACATGCAAGGGGTGAAAGAAAAAGCAAAACCTCTCGACTATTATCCTTCAATCGATGAGATTTTCCAAGAGCTAGCTCAACAATCCAATACCAAGATTTCGATACCAACAAGGGCCAAAGCAAAAATCAGCCTATCGAGGAACCCTTGACCGACTAGGAAAAAGAGGAGGATTATGAACTCCATCTATATATCAGTACCTTCATGTCAGAGGATACACCAACAGAGGATACCAGGAAGCTCCAACTAGTGACTGCTCCACAACCGCTCCAAATTGAAAGTGCACCGACTAAACATGAGGCGGTCGTACCGATAGAACAAAGTATCATCCCGACTCATCAACAGGAGGGAGGAGAAGAGTAGATAGAAGAAGATATTGAATTAGATAACCTAGAGTATGCTATGAAAAAGGAAAATTTAAGAAAAATAGCAAAAGAAATAGCAGCCTCAAGAAAAAAGAAAGAAAATCAGGAAAAAGGGAAGGGGAAGCGTAAACTTATCCTATAAGAGTTAGAAGATGAAGAGGAACTATTGGATACTGCTCTTGACATCATAGAATATGCTGCAGTAAATAAAATATCAATTGAAACACAATTCAAGCGGTTCATCAACTCAGGAGCGAAACAAGGTAGACCGAAAAAGGTAAAAAATACAAACCCTTCAATCGATGAGATTATTGTTGATTTAGTTTCCACCCCCCCACTCCCATCCCCAACCCATATCACACAAGAATATATCCCACATCAAACCACCATCAATCCTGTAGACATCTATAAAAATGCTATGTCAGAAAAATTAAAAGAACGCCTCCACCACGATGACGAATTCTAGGCATTTACTGAAAAACTCCCTGAATTATTCACCTCTGCTCAGAAAATTACCACAAATTGCACATTGACTGAGTCTGGCTAGCTCAGCATACCATACCCTCTCACAGAAAATCAGCCATATACCTCAGAAACCGAGAACTATTGGAACTATCAAATCAACATTCTTAAGGAACCCCGACAAAACCTCTCAAGTCGTCGCAAGCCGTATTTCATCCTTTACTCCATCAAGTATTAATCATCTACCACCATCCAATGAACTAGTAAGAGACTTGGAAGAAAATGACCAAGAATATACATTAGCAATCAATCAGGAGGTCAACAACCTATTCTCTGACAACCCTGACGACCGAGTCGACGTGGTACTAGAAGTTGAAGATCCTCCGTCGACTGGTGTTGGGCCACCAAATTGACACCCTTTTCACTTCTTTACATCCTCAATATACACCTTTTTATCTCTTCACTTGATCCTTTTATCCCACAAATCCTTCTCCATTTTCACATATTCACCCGAATATTCAACAAGTTATTAAGGTACGATAATTCATTGCTTTCCTTTGATTTAATGCTTAAAATGTTATTTCTTAAAGGATTTGTGACTAATTATGTTTCTGCATCATATTCTATATTTCTACAGCATGCTTTGATTTCTGTAGCACATGCTAGCATTCAGAAACATTTAGTTACTTGGAAGCTTGCTCAACCAAATCGACAGCTTGCTCAACCAAATCCGCAGCTTGCTCAACCAAATCCGAGTGTATCCATCTCGTTGATGACTCATATACATGTACATTTAATGCAATCTTCATCTCTAGGCACTATGTGCCATAGAGATGAAGATTTTATATTCGATAGCAAACCAAAGCACATCTTGTTAGCCGTCAATTAAGGATCGAATAGTTGCATTCTTAATGAGCAATTCGGGTTGTTCCCGTAAATTCGAGAATGGATATCTTAGCCTACGATCTATATAAAGAGAGCCATAGATAATAAAAAAATAGAGGGTTAGAATATGTAGAGTGATATGTATAGAAGTATGTAAACAAAGATATGTAAACAGAGATATTCGGATGGATATTGGATAATGAACAAGAACAATTGTGTTGCCTTAGTGTTGGTTTTCTGAATTGAACAAAGGTCAACTTATATAATGTTATTCCTGTTATTGTAAGTAGTGATGTATATGTCTTTTAGATTGTAATTAATTAGATTTCTATTGTTATTATTTTCTTCATCGTAGAATTATGTTTGCAGTTTAGAAGTTAGTCTGAAAGTTACTTAAGGACTTATGGCTTTCTTGGTAAGGATCCACCAAGAAGACAATGAGCCCTTCTCCTGTAAATTTAGTTCGTGTATATAATAAGTTGTGATAATTGTTATTTTTTGTTTTTATTAAAGAGAGAGAATTGCGGTTGGTAAAGTTGTTGAGTGGCTGTACAAATAGATTTACATAGGCCCTGAAAACAGTCATTTTATTATGTGATAATTGTGAAATAATGTGCATAGTATTTGTTAGTTTAGAACTGAGCTTGGGTAATGGGATAGGTTGATTTAAAAGTACTGTTTTAAATACTTAGTATTGTAGGTCTGATTTGTTTTGCTATAGATTCAAATTCTAGATCTGATTTGTTTTGTTGTAGGTTTCAATTTTGTTTCCAAATTATATATTGCTTATGTAAAACTTGATTCCCAATGAAATGCACTTAATTATATTTTCTTTTAAAATTATAGGATATATAGATGGTATTCATTTTTATTATGGTTTAAAGCTTTACAATTATTCAGTTCTATTTTTAAAGATTAATTGTATTTACTCTACAAATTATATTTATTTTGTTTTAATTTTAAAATACATATTAGTTTGAAATAGTTTTGATCACAGAAACAATTCATTTTTAAGATGAATCAGTAAGCTCTATAATAATATTAAAACTTCTCAAGAATCCATTGATGTAATAAGAGATTTTAAAATGTTAAATGATACATCAACTTCATAAGTTTGCTTTCTGCAACTTACTTTGTTTTCTGTGTCTTAGTTCACTTTCTGCAACCTATTTTCTTTTCTGTGTCAATAAGTAGTTTTTGATAAATTAAGTTTCTGAATTGTGTTAGATAGTTCTTAGTTTATGCTTTGGTCTTAGAATTGTTTTGAAGTTAATTTAAAAGAGTATTTTCATCTCTGTAATTAGCATAGGACATGAATTTGAATGTTTTGTAAATGTGAGAGTATTCTAATTAATATTAGGATTTTACATTTGAATAAGTTTCATGGTTGATAGATTATAAATCTTAGTATTAAGTATCTTTGAATAATATCTAGATTAGAGTAAATAAGCTTAGGGTAGATTAGATTAGGATAGACCCTAATATTTCATATACAGTGCTTGCATCTCATAAATTTACCTCCCTGGGTTGACAAATTAAGTGTTGTATTAGATAGTGAATATTTAGCCTGACAACTGGAAATATCCAAACCACACCACTTACACCAGACCACTTACCATCTCCATAACCACCTCTGAATCCAGAAATTTTTCCAAACCCTAAACCACCTGTTTCAACCCCTCTAGATACACACCAAGCTGCAAGCTCTACCCAAGAGGCCCAAACAGGAATTCCTCCAACTAATGAAGTTCATCCCAACGAAGATCAGTAGCTGGGAAATTAGTTGCCTGGAAACCAACCACTTGCAGAACCTCAGGCAGAACAATAGGTAAACCAGCATAGACACAAAAGGAAGAGAAAAGATAAAAAGAAAAAGGAACACCACAAAGAACAAAGACCAACAGTGATCTATCTCAGCCAACTAGGATCGACTATTGCAGTCAACACAGTGTTGCCTAGAATATTTCACCTCCTGCGGACAGCAAGGTGTTCCACTGGTTTGAATGGTTCAAATCTAGAACAAATAGAGGATAGAGGTTGAAGACTCTCCCTAGACCCTGTAGATATCTGGAATACAAGGCTTTGATAGTTCACCTGTGTACTTGCAAAAAATCTCAACAGGAAACGAATCAAAGAAACCAGAATATGATCTACTAATCTATGCTAGTGACTAAGCAATCTAGCAACATATATATGCGAAATCACAACAACAAAATCATATGTGGGATAGAAATCAACTTGCATTAGAAATATGAAGAAGTTTACAACCAAGCCTTAGTGTTGACATGCATCTCCATGAAACCAACTCTTCATCCCCAAAAGCTCTAACTCTAGCTCTCTATGCTCTCTCCAAATGATCTTGGTCCAAGAATCAATCCAATAGCATAACAATACCTTCAAATGTTCTCCCCTCAACCATGGCTATGAGCTCATATTTATAGGGATTTAATGGATAGAGATGGTTGAGAAATTAGTGGGTGAGGTGGATTCCAAGACCCTAGGATGAGGTATCTTGAGCTCAACAAACCCACAATAGTAGGGATAAGGCAGTACACGAGGATTATCATCTAGAAGTCTCGAGAAACTTCTCTTTTTCCCTTTTTACCCAAGGTATCGCACTTCTCCTTCTATGACAGAGCGGTTTTGGTAATAACTAATTATGTACCAAGGATAATAAGCAGTGGCACCGCTTATGGGAAATAGATGATGGTCGGTGCAAATAGGGGTACCGCTCTTGGATAAAGGGGCATGCGCGGTGCTAGGAATTTGTATGAAAGATTGATGAAAAACCATTTAGTTTCCACTCCAGAAGCTGGGATTCAAGGCAAGTAGGTATGTCAAATGTCTTATCACATGATGGTGATAGGATTTTGGTATAACAAGATGCCCCCCAAAGCATGAGTCTTATAATGATACAATAAACAAGAGCTTTGAGAACAAGTCGTCACTAGGAGATGAAAATGTCAACTCGATCGAAGTATGCAGTCAAGTAGGCATCTATAGTACATTAGTATGTTGACTCATAGACACAAGTAACCAAACTTGTAGCTGTAGACCAATACAAGGCAGATCCATGAGAGGAATAAACAAGCATGGCTACTAGAATACAGCGTAGATCCATGTGATAGAGGACTCAAACTTGCACATAGCTACCAGACATACAATGTATATCTATGTCACACAGACACAAATTTGAGCATAGCCATGACCATACAAATGTGGATCCATGCTAGATATACAAAACTCCATCGCAGCCTGGGGAAAAAGCAATGAGTGCTTTAAACAAATACCCAGGGTCTTTGTCTCGTTTTCCACAAAGTATGATTCTATCCATGTGATTACAATGATCTGAAGTCAAACATAGTAGAAACCACTTGATTACTAGTCAATGATGTGAACCGTTAACAAGTGCGAGGGAGATCACCATTAATGTCAAAGATTCCCAAGGTACCTTAGTACAATCTACTGAGTGTGAATAGATGTCCTAATGTCGAACACCTAGTTGATTCTATCGACCAAAGGTCAATGATGTGAACCTATGTCAAGAGCGAGAGAAACTGTCATTAAGGCATACAAATCTCAAGGTACTAAATATTGTTTCTAAGACTATTTCCCAAATAATTAGCTGATGTCGACAAGAAAAGTCTCGTCGAAGGAGGAACATGATGAGTCCCACATCGATGACACGAAACTCGGAACATAGTTCTAGAATTATATGTATGTAGTAACCATATGATTGACTCAAAGATACTGACACAAAGTTTGTGTTGACTGCAGAGGCGACACTTCTTCAGATCCCCTTTGAACATCAGGCGGCATGACAAAGGACTTGGTAGAATGACTAGACAGGACAGAAACATAATGCAATAGTGTACAATGCATTCTTTTGAAAGACTCAAAGGAGTGACATGACTCATGAAAGTGGATCGTCACAGAGATCAGCTGAATACCCAATTGGATGACATGATTGTGCAGACAAGTGCCATGTTCAAAGGTAACAACAAACAACTGCCATTATTTACAAAATGATTCCCTTCCCATTTTCCCCATCATGATTGGTGAGTGCCTCTTTTCGGTTTTACGAGTTCAAAGAGGGTAACAAACACTCGATATAGCTTGTCGGAAGACAAGTTCAGTCTCATATGTTTTACGAACCTGACAAAGGAGGGGTTCGTTCCCAAAATGGGCCTCTCAATATTTAATTTAACGAGTCCACTAAAAGAAAAATTGGTATCGTTCATGTTTAGAGAGTCTGAAAAAATACGGAAGAAGACTCCAAAGGGGTCCTTTTTTGTATGATTTAGTCTCTAAGGCCCAAAAAAGTGTAAAATCATACCTTAGAGAAGTCTTTCAGTCATGATAGGCTGGAGTGATCCTTTTTTGTAAATAGTCTGATCCGAACCGAAAAAGAGATAACCTACCATCGGATGGAGGACTCTTCAAATACTTTAACGAGTGTGAAGATAACAAGATCGCTCGAAGATCTTTTCGTATTTAGGGATCCTGAAAAGAGTTTAAAGAGAACTCCATTATCCTTTTTCATGTTTGAATCTAGAGCATGAAAAGGTAATAAACTAAGCTCAAACCACTTTTAATGTTTTAACCAGAGCATGAAAAATGAAAAGTAAGCTCAACACCATATTATTGTTTTTAATGAGCTCGAAGATCAGTTGAAAGAATGCTCAAGGATTGGTTTCATTTTTATCCAAGATCGAAACCAATGGGTAAACTATGCTTGAAAAATCCCATCAACATGATATACAGAGGTTGGAATCTTGCCCCCAGCATGATTTCTAGTGAAGCCTACCCTTAACATGGTTGCTAGGGGCTCGACATGCCCCCCAAGCTTCGTTTCAATTGATGATTCTTCTTCCATACCCAACCTAAAAACCTGGATACTAATGTGAAAATATTCACCAAGGGGGTAGGAAGAATGAGAATCAGGAAGGTAGAAAGAAGGTTCAAGTTCTAACACTAAAGTGAAGACTCGACTCAAGGGAAGGGGATCTGTTTCATTTTTACACAAGCTTGAAACAGAAGGTAACTATGCTTGGAACATGGTTTCATTTTTATGCAAGCTTGAAGCCAAAAGGTAAACTATGCTTAAGGAGATCCATTTCATTTTTTAACGAGCTTGACATAGAATGGGAACTTTGCTCAAGGAAAAACTGACATGATGGTCAGATGCTATTTCATTTTTTAACGAGCTTGACATAGAATGGGAACTTTGCTCAAGGAAAACTGACATGATGGTTAGAACCTGACATGATGGTCAGGTGCTATTTCTGTTTTTAATGAGCTTGACATAGAATGGGAACTTTTCTCACAACATGGTTTCATTTTTATGCAAGCTTGAAACCAAAAATAAAATATTCTCTAAAACCTGCTCCTACCCAACGTGATATCCAGATGTTGGTAGGTTTCTCCCATTTCATAAAACCTAGCGACATAGCTCCATTATGATGTCCATAGACTAGAGCCATGACCCCCATTTTACCTATGATGGGAAGAAGCTAACTAGAAGGGGAAAGAACCACAAGAACATGCAACACATTCAGGGCAGTCTGATTACTAGGAGTAATGTGATGGTTAGGTGTAACAAAAGAAAGCCGATCAATGGTCACAATCTTCCCATCATGGGGAAAATGCATAACTCTAAAGAGTGTGGACACTACGGCTTTCATGGCGTACACATAATCATGTCCAAGGAGTAGATTGAAATCTAAAGGACCTTGGACCACCATAACATCAATGCAGATAGTTTTCCCTCCTAATATAATAGAAAAATGAGTAAGGATCCCTAAAGGTGCAATAAGTCTTTGATTAAAAGCCAGTATCTGATCGATGGATGGCACAAGCTGAGGAGAGCCTAAATCTTGCCAAGCAGTTTAGGATAGAATACTAACAGAAGCCCCTTTGTCAACAATAGTGTGAAGTATCCACCTAGCAATAACATTCACAACTATCTAGAAAGGAACACTTGAATGAAGACGAGACTCTATTAGGTTACTCCAGTCAAAGGAAATAACCTCACTACTCGAAGAGGGTTCTATCGAAATAGACAAAATTTCCTCTTGTCGAGAACAATCAAAACAAAGCATAAAAACTTCTTCAAAATTTGGTTCATTCTCTACAGGAAGAGAAGAACAAGATGAATATTTGGTTAAAGAGACTACTTCAGTCTTAACACTCTTTGATGAAAGAGCAGGATTGGGTGGAAATGACATCAAATCGACCACTTTAAGTTCACTCTCCAAAGGAAGAGTGGGATCAACCATAGATAAATTTGAATCGACCACTTGGTCAACCAGCAAGGAATCAAGGGATAACTTACTATCACTTGTTGGAATCACCTGTTGATGATCAGTAATATTTTCCAACCAACATGAAGCTTCATCCATTCTTGGACAAATAAAGGTATGATGCATAGCCTTGCATATCAAACAAGGATACAAGACTTTACCCTTACGACCTTTTACCAATGGGTCACTGGTTGAAGGAGTATCATCAACATGATGATTAGAGGTTGATGACATAGACGGTTTGGATCTTTTAGACCACTCTTCTTGTACACAGGAGAGACCGGGACACTCCTTAAGAAGGTGGTCCCCATTGCAAAGCTTACAAGGGAACTTGGGTTTTCTGGGCGTTCTCTTAGAACGAGCACCATCAAGGGAAGATGGTTTTTTCTTTTTCTTTTTCTTATCCTTCATCTTCTTACCCTTCCCTTTCCTCTTCTTCTTATCCACATGACTACTAACCATAGAGCTTTGGTCAAGCGAAAAAGAAGAAAGGGGTGGAACAACAACCGACGAAGAAGGAGAGGGTTTAGGTTGAGGTTGATCCTCTCCCGAAGGAGAGGTGGCATTTGAGACATTAGGTGTAACAGGAATTACCGAATTAAATAGCCAGACCGGTAATCCTATAGTTAATCCAGGAATATTTAGAGTGGCAATAAAGGGAGGACCAATACTTTCGCTTGGAGGGAATACGAAAGGTATACCTTGGAAAGGGACCTCTTGAGTGGTAGCCCCAGATGAGGATGCCATCTCTAAGCTCTCTAATAACCCCCTAACTACCATACACAAGCAAGTACTACTCAAACTAAAAGCAACAAGCAAACATGTGAAATGAGTAAATAAGAGTCAGGAACCTCACAAGATAGGAAAAAAGGATAACTCAGATGGTTTGAGGATTCCTAAAAGGGTCTCTCGATATATGTAAGGTACGAGGGAGATCAAATCGGTAGTAGTGCTATCTAATGCATAACCATACACAAGGGGATTTCCTATATACAATCGAGTACATGAAGTACCTTTCTATATACCTCAAGGGTATGTGAAAGGCCATTCGATATACCGACGGTATGTGGAAGAACCACGCGAGTCCCAGAATGTAATGCTGATAAATAACGACAGCTTCTACGCTTAACAACGCCCAAACATGTCTCCAACTTATCACTCAAATTGCTAAAAATTTTAACCTTGTACTACCATTATTTTTATCTTGTGCATTTAGGTGGAACCATGGAGTGAAAACTTGAATTTAAAGAAGATACACACTGATCTATATGATAATGCAAGTTTTTCTCTTCAATGAAATTGTACCTAAGAGAGGGAGAGAGATTTACTTTTCTTCTAAAAAAAGCACACCCAAATGCAAATGCAATTCTATCTTTTCAAACAAAAAGTAAAATATCAATGCACCCCAAACAATCTCTAAAGTAAAAATAAAAAAGAGATCTAGAGAACATATAACATAAATCAAAATGTTTCCTATCTTTTCATGCTTGAAAAAGACGCATAAAAACTCAATGGAAAGATGATTTTACTAACGTTTCCAAACAAATCTAACTCTAATGCACACAAAGCTAAAAACAATTATTTCTTCTCAATGAAAGTAAGATATAGAATCTCGAACAATCATGCACAAAACAAGAAGAAAATTGTTCAACAAACTTGTGAATAAAGCAAAAGAGAGAGAAAACTAAAACTTCTCTTTGAAACAAACAAGTAAACGAAGACCCAATCTTTCCTACCAAGCGCTAAAAAAATCAACATGCAAAAGGAAACAAGAATCACCCCAAGCAAAGAAAGACTCAAAACAACACGGATCACTCATGCATTCCATGTCCAAAACAAACCGAAGCCTACAGATGAAAATGAAATGTATATTTCCAATTCCAATGAATAACATCTTCAGAAAAGAGCAAGAGGTTTCAAGCAAAGAAAATAATACAAAATCTTATGCAAGAAACATAGACTCTCTTTGAATGCAAAGGGAACATAATAATCAAAGTGACTGCAGAATATACAATTCATGGCCCCTAGATGTTCAGATCCACTGGTCTGAATGGTTCATATCCAGAAGAAATAGAGGATAGAGGTTGAAGACTCTCCCTAGATGTTGTAGATATCTGGAATACAAGGATTTGATAGTTCACCTATGTACCTGCAAAAAAGCTCAACACGAAATGAATCAAAGCAACCAGAATATGATCTACTAATCTATCCTCGTGACTAAGGAATCTAGCAACATATATAAGCAAAATCACAACAACAACATCATATCTGGAACAGAAATCAACTTGCATTAGAAATATGAAGAATTTTACAGCCAAGCCTTAGTGTTGACATGCATCTCCATGAAACCAGCTCTTCATCCCCAAAAGCTCTGACTCTAGCTCTCTATGCTCTCTCTAAATGATCTTGGGCCAAGAATCAATCAAATAGAATAATAATACCTTCAAATGTTATCCCCTCAACCATGGCTATGAGCTCATATTTATAGGGCTTTATTGGATAGAGATGGTTTAGAAATTAGTGGGTGAGGTGGCTTCTAAGATCCTAGGATGAGGGATCTCGAGCTCAATCGACCCAAAACAGTAGGGATAAGGCAGTACATGAGGATTATCATCTAGAAGCCTCGAGAAACTTCTCTTTTTCCCTTTTTACCCAGGGTACTGCGCTTCTCCTTCTATGACAGAGCGGTTCTAGTAATAACCGCTTATGGACTAAGGACAATAAGAGGTGGCACTGCTTATGGGAAACATATGATGGGTGGTGTGAATAGGGGTACCGCTTCTAGATAAAGGGGCATGGGCGGTGCTAGGAATTTGTATGAAATATTGATGAAAAACTATTTAGTTTCCACTCCAGAAGCTGGGATTCAGGGCAAGTAGGTATGTCAAATGTCTTATCACATGATGGTGACATGATTTTGGTATAACAAACAGTGAAATTGAGAGATGGAGAGTTGGGTCAACTCTTAGAAACCCTCGCCATAGAAGAAACAACAAGAAGCCACACCAGATGAGAGCAGCTCAACAACACTAAGAAAGAGCAAATTGAATTTCTGTCAAATTGCAGAAATTTAATTCAAACAGTCATACCGGGACTAGTAGAGGCCGACACCGACAAGCCAGTGGAAAAAGCATATCGGCTATTTGAAAGTATGGTGTCGATCCTACAAACACAACTACAACTTACAAAATAAGATTAAAAATAGGAAACATACAGATTACTAAGGCAGCAATACACAACTTTCTCTGAAGCTCATATGGTACTGCAGGACCACTTAGAAGAATCCATCATTACAGAAGAAGTACTATGTAATTGGCACACCTACTATCGGCAAGTATTTCAACAGACCCACTAGACTCGTGAGCAAATTCAATCAATAGAAAAGAGGCGAGGCCTTGAAGAAACAATGAGTAAAATACAAGACCAGATTGTATTAGAAACATCCAAATTACAGAAACTAGAAAAACAAGCACATCAGTGGGTACAGCAAGCACTACCAACCCTCGATAAACTGGACACAATCTGCCCATAGATGAAGAGACTATTGGATACAGTAGAA
The DNA here is from genome assembly GCA_001517045.1 of Pseudotsuga menziesii. NCBI lineage: Eukaryota > Viridiplantae > Streptophyta > Pinopsida > Pinales > Pinaceae > Pseudotsuga > Pseudotsuga menziesii. The sequence goes on from LPNX011026637.1 coordinate 84,465, forward strand.
GAAAAGGCTCAATTTATGGGGCCCGACATGGAAAGCATCACCGATATTTCCCTCCAGGAGAAAATGTTGACTCTTTCAGGCATCGCAACCTTGACTATCGATATCCAAAAAGTGCTACAGTATTGGACATAGTGTCGAGCACCCAATATGCAAGTACATTACTAACAACGTACAAAGTGTACAATATTTATTGTCAACCCAGAAAAGTATTGTATTTCAAGGATAAAATGCACAGTGTATTCTTAAACACAAAGTCACTGTAATTGAACAATACTATCCTTTGTTCAACTATGCTCATCCCAAGAATCTACGTAATCCCATTTATCTTCTAAACACTACAATCCTTGATCTAAAAATGGAAAGATAAACATCATATCCAAATTACAATTGCAGATGAAAGTAAATCCTATTCACATCCCTGAATGATTAATCCACCTATCCAATCTGATTATTCTAGGAACCCACAAGCATAATTTAAATACTGATCTAGGAATTCAAATACAGAAATTGAGTTCGACTACTCTAGGAAACTGAAGTGCGGGAATGAAATTCGGTAATCATAACAATAAAGACAAGTTGAAAATATTCATAGAACGAAAACTAAAAGATCTCAGGATGAACAGAGCTATTACAGTTACCACACAAATTGAATAAGAGATAATTACCTACTCAGTCGAATGTCATGCTTATACCACTGCAAATCTCCAAGGAACGCAATCACAACACACTGTAAATCCACACTTACTACAGCTGCTTATGACAAGAATAAAATTAACATAACATCACACGACAAATGAATTAAAAAGTCCTAATTTAACTCAACAATCTCTGTGGAAGGTGGGCCCAGCCTTCACATAGAGATGATGGCTGAACAGACGTAGAACCCTTAAATCAGAAGTAACTCCTTGTATTAAAAGATAGAGTAATTACACAGTTCCTCCTCACAGCTAATACAATGAATTTATTATATGTTCAGCAACCCCCTAGGTCGAGACAATTCTCCATATTTATACCATGTGGATCGTAACATCCTATCCTATTATGGGGCACCCATGAAGATCTCTAATCTTCAAGCGCCCTAAATGACAATAGCTGTTACAAACGTGGTAGGATGAAAAATAAGAAGCACAGGAAAACTGCTAATCGCTGCAGGAGTAGCGATATTTTCAGATTACAACTACACTCGAGCAGCAATGTACTATGGATCTCCAAATCTGATGCATTCTGTTATAGCTGCCTTGTCACAGCTTTGTCTGGGATATCGCACTGGAACCACATGCCTTGGGTGATGATAGGATGGCTGAGGATCAGCTTGAGCAGTGAATATCCATCCTTTTCGAGACTTGTTCAGCCCAATCTTCCTGCAGTCCACTTATCTCAAAATACCTTTATAAATCATAATATTTTAGTGCATTGAGAGATACGAAGCCTTAATTATCACAATCATAAGTATTAATAAAAGAAAACAATGACCAGTCATACCTTGGTGGTTTGAAGAGTAAAGTGAGGATAACATGTTTAATTGGTATGCTAAATGGGGTAGGATAGGATAAGAAGAGGTAATTAAAGGTGGTCAAAAGAGGCCATTTTTGGGCTCAACATCTCCCCCCAACTATCCTGTTGCATGTCCTCATGCAACAACCTCCATCATTCTGAATCTGAATCTTGTACTGAGCTCTGTTCGTGAAGAGAGGAGAAGTTTTAGGGGAACTCAGGCACCCCTTCTTTCTCTAAGAACCCTCTGTGAGCAATCCAATATCTCCAACATCACTACTCCTATGCCTTAGTTAGTGAGAAGTCCACTCTATACGGTTTTTCCAGCCACCATATGAGGGGGAACTTAAATTTCAGACCCAACCAATTAGCCCCACATTCCCTGATACATCCAACATAGCCCTTGACCCTGGAAAGTGCCTTTTCAAAATTCCTAAAACAATAAGGGTCTCAACTTCTCAGTATAGAAGAGGAAACCTGCCATCTGTGCTTACTTCCTTCCAATGCTGCTTGTTGATGTATGGAAATATGCTTGGTGCAAGTAGAAATCACTTCCTCTTCAAGTTCCACTATGTGCCGAGCCTGGATGGGACATGAAAGCAAACTCTTATACCGAGCAAGAAGAATACCAGGATTTTGAGGATCACTTCGAACCCATAGGTTAGAGTGAGCCTCATTATGGGAAAAGGTTTGAAAATACCTCTCCCACTGAGCATGATTTCTCACAAAAGAGGCAAAATCCCTCAACTGAACATCCCTTGAAAAGGGACAGGATTTGAATGGCGATCCAAAGGCAAGCCATCTCATGCAAGTATAGTTCACACAGCAAATTTTGATCTTCAAAATTACTTCCAAAAAATGTTTCCAAAAACTTTGCTGAGGTCATTATCTCAAATGACCTCCCTTCTTTCACAGCTCTCAACTTAAACCAAACAAACTATTCAAACAGGAAGATGGGGTAAGAAGAAGAAGGCATCCTGGTGCCCAGGAGTTCTTGAGAGAGAGCATACATCTGCTCTTTTTCTCTCTGCATACATTGGAACTTTTTCAGCTCCCTCAAATTGCTTTGTAGCTCTTCCTCCCGAATTCTCTGGGTCATACGTTCTTCTGCCCATTTCTCCTCCAATCCCCTGATAATCGTTTTATGCTCAATAAGAGAAATCATCCCTCCCTGGAATTCCTCCACCTGGCTCTTCCATTTGATTACCTCCATTCTCAGAATTGAGATTTCTATTGTAAGGTTTAGGAATTCCTTTTTATGATGCTCCTCCTTGTCCGAGTCTAGGTCGATGAAATTTCTAAGGGGCTCAGTCCTCACCTTGTCGCTTGATGTGCCCCATTGGGCACCCTGCACATCTGAAGCTATTTTAAGAGTTGTTGATTCTCGTGTGACAGCAACTTTCTCTGCACTTTCTTCAACGACCGCATCCATCACTCCTAGAGACATTGGTTCTTGTGTAACAGTGTCTTCTTTCTGAAGTTCTTTCATGGCAAATTCGGCAGCTGATTGTGAGGATGTTGGTTCTTATGGCACAACTTCCCCCCAAATTTTAATCCCATGTTCTATCTGATTGTCAGCTGCTATCTCAGCCAGAGGCTGTGAGGCTACTGGTTCTTGTGGAGCAGAGCCGTGTTCTTCTTTGTCCTTCTACTGCTGAGATTGGATGACTTCTTCAGTGTGCTTTCGCTCCTCAAGGATTTCAGTATCTCCTGAGGATTGTGTTTGGACTTGTTCATCTTCACTCCAATGCATATCAGGGATGATATCCACTTCAAGGTTGACTTCTAGTTGCATTTCAAGAGTCCTTGCTACAACCTCCAAGGATGTTGGTTCTTGTGTGACAACATCCTGGCTCACTTCTTCATCTCCCTGTTGTTGCGGTTCCTCTTCTATGATTTCTATGTCATGGGAGCATTCTGGAGTTGTAGTACATAATTATTTATTAAACTCCAAAGTGCCCTCAATCCCAAGTTCTTCTCCCATCTGGCCAGCCATTTGGACAAGCACACTCAGGGATGCTGGTTCTTATGTGACAGCACCCTGTTCAATCTCATCATTGTCTTGCCTTTGTGGTTTCACTTCTATAATTTCTGTGTCATGGGAGCACTCCAGGGTCAAAGTACAATATTCATCCCCACTATCAGGAATGATTTCGTCCCTTGGTTCCTATGTCCCAAAGTTGGTGGAAACTTCAGCAAGAATATTCAAAGATGTTGGTTTTTATGTGACAGCAACTTCTTTTTTCTGCAGCTCCCTCTATTGTAGGTGTAGACTATTGTGTTGTACAGGCACGAATTACAATCTTGTGGCCTGCTTCTTTAAATATTTCCCCACAGGTGGGACAGACCACTCTTTCTTCTTCCTTGCTAGGCTCAGTAGAATTTCGTCCCTCCAATTGGTCCGCAGCCTCCACCAACGTGTGCATTTTCCTTTCACCCTGTTTCCTGCATGCTTCTTTCCAATTTTCCAATTCCCTTCTAAGTATTTGGACTTCCTCTTTTAATATTGTATCCTCAAACAGAAGTCCTTCAATTTGGGGTTCTTCCTCAACTGGCCCTCGTGGGGCATCAATTGGCCTAGGTTCAAGAGTGGGAAACTCAATTTGTGCCTCTAAGGTTTCCCATATTTTTCTTGATGCTTCTGCTGCTGCAACCAAACTAGTTCTTTTCCTTATTATTGGTGGAGTTATCTTAATTTCGTCAATTGATCTCTTCCTTTTCTTTTGTGGTGCTGGAATATCGAGATTCACAGCTGAGGTAGAAGGAATGTCCCTAGTTCTATCATTTTCTTATTCCTCGGGCTGTTCTTCCTCAATCAAAGTCCCTCCCCACTCAGGTGAAGATTCAATGGTCACCAGTTCAATATTTCCTTCCATTGTTATGGCTCTGTCACCTTCAGGTTCAATTGTCGCAGCATTAAGTGCTACTACAATTTCACCTTCTGCTGTCAGAGCTACCCTATTATTTGTGTCAGATACAAGATTTGTATCTACATCATCTCTCAATTGCTCTGTTTATGCCCTTGGTTGATCTTCTTCTGATCCAGTTTCATCTCCCCCCCCAACTACATTGGAGGGGTTCCGGTCCTCCTGTTGTGGTTCGTGTCCCCCCAGCTATGGATGGACCTGCTCTTGTTCTATTGGGACATCGAGCAAAGGAGCGGGTTCCTGAGCTCGAGCTGTAAATTGCTCCCAGGTTATATTATATTGAGCAAGGGTCCTCAAGATAATTAATTTAATGAAGCCATGGTGGGTTAGTGAGGCGAGTGGATGCTTAGAAGCTTGAACAAACCCCGCCATATGATGCAAATCATGAAGCAGATAATACGGAATGTTTAACAGAATCCTATGGCGGAGATGAGATAGTAAAGGGAGTTCAAAATTATAAACGGTTTGGTACCTACCTTCACAAGTGATATATTTCTTGAGGAAAACAACAACCTGGTCCCATGGCTGTGGCAATGACTGCAGTGCTATCCCTTTTCTTGACGTGTGAACCTGCTCCCCCTCTATTAAAAAATCTTGCAATGCTATAGTAGTGGGGACTCGACGTCCAAACCAAGCCCTTCCCACCTGAGGGATGGCAGTGACCTTAGATATAATGGCCTCAGAAACTTTGATGTGCAACCCCCAAACCTCTGAGTAAGTTTCTGTGAGGTTTAGAGCAAATTGTAAGGCTGCTTCACGGTTGAATCCGTCCAGACGTTCAAAAAATTCCGTTCAACCAACGGCTTGAAAGATAGTGAAGACCGTAGCATTTTTCCTAAGTGCCTGTGTATTTGAAGGTTCATAATGAGCTGGAATCCCCATGGTTCTGGATTCATACTTAGTTTGCTATTCAACAGATTACAAACTTTGACGATGGAGGTTACGGCATAGAAGATGCATATACCACTGAGAGAGGATGTTAGGCAAATTTGGAAAGTTTCAGCACACCAGATTATTTGAAATTTCATTCCGAATTGGGGAAGGTGGCGGTTATTAGTCTTTATGTCGCACGGGAAAAGAGTTAATCAGGAAATAATGGGCATAAAAATAGAGGTACGACTGACATTGTTAAATCATATCAATACTTAATCACGTGATTAATCAAAGCCATACCTTTGAGACTGCGCACAGGATATCCTTTGGAGAATAATGGAATGTGTGGTTGCTAACGTTGCGGAAGCCGAACTTGTGCGCAATCATTAATTATAATCATTATAACCAGGATATTGCAATAATTCTTTCCACCGATGAAGCGCAAACCATCGCGTCCAAATGGTCGGAATTATGAATAATGTCACCTTATGGATCAGATTGCTGGCACGAGGAGGAGGAATCGGAGCCATATCTAGAGAAATTAATGGCATACAAAGCGATTTTCCAATAACATAGGAGTTACCACCACATGTTATAAATAAATTGAAATAGATATGTGGCCCTTAATGCTGGAAATATCAGCCAAATATAGTGGATTTGCAGCTGCCAGGAAAGATGTCGTGGCCGTCGAAGAAAGGATCATGGCCGCCGGGAAGGATGTCGCAGCTGTCGGAAAAAGGATGACGGCCGTCGGGAAAGATGTCGCAGTCGTCGAGAAAAGGATGATGGCCGAGGGGAAAGATGTCATAGCCATTGGGGAAAAAAAAAGGGTCACAGCCACCGGGAAAGATGTCGCAGCCGTCGGAAAAAGGATCATGGCCGCCGGGAAAGATGTCGCAGCCGTCGGGGAAAAAAAATCACAGCCACCAGGAAATATGTCACAGTCGTCGAAAAAAGGATCACGGCTACCGGGAAATATGTTGCAGCCGTCAGAAAAAGGATGACGACTGCTGGGAAAGATGTCGCAGCCGTTGGGAAAAAAGGATCACGGCTGCCGGGAAAGATGTCGCAGCCGTCGAAAAAAGGATCACGGCCGCCAGGAAACATGTTGCAGCCGTAAAAAAAAAAAGGATCACGGCTGTCAGGAAAGATGTCGCAGCCGTCGAGATATTTATTTAAGGAAAAGAGAAAAAATGTAGTGTGGGAAGGCACAGAGACATGACTTCTAGTCGACAGGCCCAATCTGATGATCATCCCTGGTCACTCCCCTGCAAATCTTGGAAAAAAAACAAAAAACAAAGAAGATCAAATGCAAAAAGAAAGGATAATATAATGAAAAAAAAAACTAGTAGTTATTTATGTACAATGATTCCTACGCAATTTACAGTGATCAATTAAGGATTGACAGAGGCAGAGAAAAGTTCCTGCCATTGTGCTAGCTGATAATCTAGGTCGGCAGCAATTTGTGAGATAAATGCATCCTTTGAAATTGGCTTATGGTACAGTCATATCCTATGACCATTAGCAAATAATGGTACGTGGTTTTCATTGATGGTTACCAGGCGGACTGTGCCGTTATCAAATACCTTGTCTACTAGATATGGACCCAGCCACCTTGTGCATAATTTACCCTTGAAATCTCTTTTGAATCTGGAATTGTATAATAATGCCCAGTCTCCTTCACAGAAGACTTTCTTTTTAATGAATCGGTCATGCCAATTGGATCTCTGTTGTTGAATTAACATGGTCTAGTCTACTGCAGCTAACTGATTCTCGTCCAGTTCATTTAGTTGATTTAATCTTCTTTTCTGGGCTTCAGTTATATCTAGATTCACTTCGGTGGCTGTCTTCAGGGTCTTGATTTCAAATTCAATTGGAAAGACGGCACTTTTTCCATACACTAAATCATAAGGAGAGAAACCTATGGTGTTACACCAAGTGGTACGATATGCCCACAATGCTTTTGGAAGCCTGTCAGCCCAATCTTTTCGATGGCTCTTAACTGTCTTGGTAAGGATGGCTTCAATAACTTTATTAGTGCTTTCCACCTGGCCATTGGCTTGGGGATTATAAGGTGAAGCTACCCTATGCTGAACATGATACTTCCGTAGCAGGGCGTCAAATTGATGCGACATAATCTACGGTCCCCCATTGGTAACTAATTCCTTAGGTACCCCAAAATGGGTAAAGATTTCACTGTATAGAAAATCAATCATAGCCTGGTCGTTAGCCTTAGCCAGAGCTACAGCTTCTACCCACTTGGTCATATAATCGGTACAGACCTGAAATGTAGGCTTTCTATTTGGAATGAGGGCTGATAGGGCCAACGAAATCCAGATCCCATCTATCAAATGGTTCAACTATTGCTTGAGGTTGTAGAGGCATCAGATCTGATCTGTTGGACTGGCCCATCCTTTGGTAGCTATCAAAGGACTGAACAGACCTTTTAGCATCCTTGAAAAAGAGTTGGCCAATAGTAGCCCATCCTCAGTGCTTTGTGCCCTGTCCTTATGTCTGCAAAGTGTCCCCCACAAGGTTCATCATGACAGGATTTCAGTATATGAAATATTTCATCTTCCCTTACACACCTTCTAATCTCAAGATCGGGACCTGTGTAGAAGAGATGACCGTTTACCCAACAATACCTGGCACTTTGCTGGATGATTTTCCTCTTTTCTCTTTTAGAAATATGCGGCGGAAGCTTTCCTACAACTAGATAATTAGTGACGTCTGCATACCAAGGGGAATGAGCTGAAAGTGCTAATAGATGTTCATCTGGAAAAGAGTCCTCAACAGGCAAATTATCAACATTGTTAGTGAAACGAGATAAAAATTCAGCGACAACATTTTATTTCCCAGGTTTATCTATGATGGTAATATCAAATTCCTGTAATAATAAGAGCCACCTGGTCACTCTGGAATTAGTGACCAAGTTGTTCATTAAATATTTAATGGCAGAGTGGTCACTGTGCACAAACGTAGGATACCCAGTAATGTAATGTTGAAATTTATTAATGGAGTAAACGATAGCTAAGAATTCTTTTTCAATGATAGTATAATTAAGTTCAGCAGGGGCCAATTTTTTACTAATGTAATAAATTGCATAGGGTACTTGACCATCCTACTGTCCTAAAACTACTCCAATGGCAATATCAGAAGCATCTGAAGAAATATGAAAGGGTAGGGTCCAATCAGGTCCTCTTAAGATAGGAGCTATGGACAGCTTCTCCTTAAGCTTAACAAATGTTTTCTGGCATGCTTCACTCCAAACAAACTGTGCATCCTTCATTAATAGAGAAAACAAAGGAGAAGCAAGTTTGGAAAAATTTTCTATAAATCTTCGGTAGTATCCAACATGCCCCAAAAAACTTCGCACCTCTTTTTGAGTTGCAGGAGTAGGTATATTTTTTATCACATTGATTTTTGAGGGATCCACCTGAAAGCCATTGACAGAGATGAAGTGCCCCAATGCTACCCCTTCACTCATCATCATATGGAACTTTTCAGTGCTTAAAGAGAGTTGGGTCTGTTCACAGGGAGTTTAAAACTTTCTTTAAATTTTCCAATGCTTCCTCAAAATCCTTGCCTTAAGGAGTAAAATCGTCCATAAAGATTTCCATACTATCATTAACTAACTCAGAAAATATGCCAATTACAGCTCTTTGAAATGTTGCTGGTGCATTACATAAACCAAAGGGAAGCACTCTGTAGGCAAACGTTCCCCACAGACAAGTGAAGGTAGTTTTATCCTGGTCCTCAGGAGCAATCTGAATCTGATTGTACCCGCTAAACCCATCCAAGAAGAAGAATAAATTCTTCCCCGATAGGGTGTCGAGTACTTGGTCAATAAAGGGAAAAGGGAAGTGGTCCTTTTGTGTGGCTTTGTTCAGCTCCCTATAGTCGACACAGACTCTCCATTTACCATTTTTCTTCGGTACAATTACGAGCGGGGAAACCCACTCGCTATCTAAAATAGGATATATAAATCCTGCTTCCAAGAGTTTCTGAATTTATTCCTTCACTATGTCCCTCATATTGGGGTTCATTCATCATTGAGGCTGACACACAGGCCGGGAGTCACTTTTAATATAGATATGATGGGTGCACAGGTTAGAGGGAATACCCCTCATGTCTGTATACTCCCAGGAAAATGCCCCCTTGTGTTCTTTCAAGAGATTGATTAGGTGCTTATGTTCATCTAAGGAGAGATTAGGATTAATATTCAAGGTTTTTCTAGACTCTACCTCAATAGGAATACTTTTCAAATTTTTCAATACAGGGATTATGTGTGTGTCACCGACTAGTGTTTCTTCTGTGAGATTTTCTTGTTCTTCCTTGCACAGAGTAATGTTCAGGATTTGATAAACTTCTTTATCGACTGAAGTGGGTTCACTGATGAAATTATTAATGGCATCGTCTTCCGTTTCATTCTTAAAAGTTAAGGCCTTCCCTATAGTTAATAATGGTTGAACACCCTCCTCTTCCTCTGGCTCCATCCAAAAAGAGGTTTCATCCTTTAGACTTGGCCGAGCTGGAGGATAAAGGGTGAGGTTCTTAGTATTTGTGCCATCAGATAAGGTCATAGACCCAGATCAATAGCTGATGCAAGCATCATCTATGGCCAACCAAGGCCTCCCCAGGATTAATGGATGTCCTCCCAGCTGCGACTTTGGTTGTAAAAGCAAGAATTCGGCAGGATACTCCCATGAATCAACTAAGATGATGAGATCGTCCAAAATTCCTTTAGGTTTAATGGTGGATCTGTCTTCCAGTTCTAAAACAGTGGGGGTTGGCCTAATATTAGTGAGCCCAAGTTTTCTTACGGTCTCAATTGTTATGACATTAATCGTTGCTCTTAAATCTACTAGTACGTTGGGTATCTGTGTATGCCCAATCTGCACAGTGACAGTGGGATTTCCAGGGTCGTCATACTTAGTCACTGAGGTTTTTCCTGTTATCAATGTAGATAATTTCCCTATGACATGAATAGTGGGAGGATCTCTGGGCTTCCTTCCTAGTTTCTTGATGCACAGGTCCCGAATGGTTCTAGCATAAATAGGTACATATTGAAGAGCTTGAAGGAGGGGGATTTTAACATAAAGATTCCTTAACTCTCCTAGGAGGTTAAACTGAGGTTTCCCCCCCCTGGCCCTTGGTAGCATTAATATCTCAAGGTACGGTGGTTTCCTAATCAGCTGGATAGGCTGCACATCGCCCAATTTATCATTTTGTGCTTCAGATGTCCCATCTACGGGATGTTCAACATCTTCAATAATAGGAATTATATCGGACAAATGCTATGGACTCACCCCTTCTTCATGCACAGAAGGTGGAGCATCTTCTATAATTACAGGTTCTACTATTTTCCTTGACTGTAAACGAATATCACTGCAAGGTACAGGGGAAAGGGAGTAGGTTGGCATGTTGACAGTCTCCAATTCATGGACTATTTTATTATTTAGGTTAGGATTAGGTTGAGTAGGCAGCTGAGTTCATATCGATGCATTAGGGACAGAATTGTTCTGCAACTGTAGCTGCGACTGCTGATGAGGGTACTGAGGATATTGAGGGTATTGAGGGTATTGAGGAGGGTATGGTGGCTATTGTGGTGGAGGTTGTTGAGGAAACTCATTCCCTGGATGGAAATTCCTCCACCTAGGAGACCAGGAAGTAGGTTGGTGTGGTGGCGGTGTCCAGGGATTCCATGAGTTATAATGTTGTATTGCAGGTTGGGAAGGATTCCACGAAGCATAATTTGAAGGAAACTGTGTATTCACATTTTTCATATTATTCCAATTTCTCATATTATTCAAAAATGGAAATGAGTCTAGGGACATACGTTGGTTTTGAGGCTGCCAAGGTTTCTTCTGTACAATGAAATAGGTCGATTCCACCTATGGATTTGACGCCTGCATAACAGCCTTCACTTGGGGAAGTGAGGGACATTCTTTCATGTCGTGGTTCAGCTCACACAGCTGACACACCTCTACTTTGTCAAGCGGGAACTCCCTTAGAGGATGGTTCTTTCTACATTGAGGGAAGAACACACCTAGTGTGAGGTCCTCTACTGCCTGTTTTTGTTTTTCCTTTAGGACGTCGATTTCTGAGGAGATAGATCTCATCATTTTTGTTTTAAAATTTTCAAGGAGATTGCCTATCTCTGCATGGGTGGCTCCTCCATTAGATGACTTCTGAGTTCTGTTGAAGACATCGCGTTCTAGCTTATCCCATTTGTCCCGCCTTTTGTTCCTGAAAGATCCCCTGGAGTACCTCTTACATAATTCCACAATATTTCCGAAAGATCCTTGGAGATATCTCCCTTTACTAATAGGTTTAACATATCTAAACAATCATCCCTAATCCCATGAAGCAGGATTATCTTGAGCACATCTAACCCCATGTTCGTCTGTCCAGCTCTTTGCACGTTGTATAAAATCCTTTCTACAGAATCTTCTAGACTCTCGTCCTCCTTCTGCACCATTTTGAACAATTCTTCTCTTTTGTCCTTGGTGTTGCAGTATTCCTGGTATTTCTCTAGGAACACCTATTTCATCCTGTCCCAATTAGCAACAGTTCCTCCTCCTAGGCTCATAAACCAGTGCAAGGCATTGTCTTTCAGAGTGGCCGGGCAGAGTTTTAGATTTTGTGCATCGGTGATGTAATCGTAGCTGCGACAGAGGATATAAAATTCGAAAATAAATTTGTCTGGATCTTCTGCCGCTTTTCCATGGAAGCGAGGCAACACCGATGGTGATATGTTTTTCATAGGGGCGGTCCCTTCTGGCTGTTGAATCGGGAATTGAAGTTTAGCCATTGTTCCTTCAAGCGGGGAGTGATTTTCATGATGATAGTTTTCCCCCATTGCCTCTTCCTTGTCAGATTCATGTCTGTTACTCATATCCTCTTCTGTTTTCTCTTCTTCGTTCATTCCTGCGTTCTTTTCCTTGTTCTTTTCTTTGTTCTTTTCTTCATTATTTTCCTCGTTCTTTTCTTCGTTCCTCCATTGATCAGTAATCTTTTGGTGGAACTGCATCCACTCTTCTTTAGTTACAACCTTCTCGTAAATATGGTAGATCGGGCCTCTACCAGCAGGTCCATTTGTACCATCTTTGTCCTCTCCTGCAGGGATATTTGAGGAAGTTGCGGCTGCTCATGTGTTCTCCATTGTGGACCCTGACGTTGGTGCTCCAGGATCGGTAGAGTTTCTTTCGATAGGAGTTTCTTGATAGCAAGCCCTGGTGGATGAATCAGTCATGTCAACAAGATCATCTATGAATGTCCTTTTTCCCAATTGTGGACCTCGACCGCGACCCAAGCCACCTGCACTGTTCGTATTTTGTGGGGTTTTGGGAGTTGAAAGATTATCACGCTTTACCCTTCTTGTATTCATGCAACCCAAATCATTACAGCAAAAAAATATAGAAAAGACTGACTAGAAACAATTACAAAATGCAACTAATGATGGTGTTTAATATTTATCCTTCCCCGGCAATGGCGCCAAAATGTCGAGCACCCAATATGCAAGTAGATTACTACCAACGTACAGAGTGTACAATATTTATTTTCAACCCGGGAAAGTCTTGTATTTCAAGAATAAAATGCACAGTATATGCTTAAACACAAATTCATTGTAATTGAACAATACTATCCTCTGTTCAACTATGCTCATCCCAAGAATCTACGTAATCCCATTTATCTTCTAAACACTACAATCCTTGATCTAAAAATGGAAAGATAAACATCATATCCAAATTACAATTGAAGATGAAATTAAATCCTATTCACATCCCTGAATGATTAATCCACCTATCCAATCTGATTATTCTAGGAACCCACAAGCATAATTTAAATATTGATATAGGAAAAAAAATACAGAAATTGAGTTCGGCTACTCTAGGAAACTGAAGTGCAGGAATGAAATTCGGTAATCATAACAATAAAGACAAGTTGCAAAGATTCATAGAACGACAACTAAAAGATCTCAAGATGAACAAAGCTATTACAGTTACCACACAAATTGCATAAGAGATAATTACCTACTCAGTCGATTGTCACACTTATACCACTACAAATCTCCAAGGAACGTAATCACAACACACTGTAAATCCACACTTTCTACAGCTGCTTATGACAAGAATAAAATTAACATAACATCACATGACAAATGAAGTAAAAATTCCTAATTTAACTCAGCAATATCTGTGGAAGGCGGGCCCAACCTTCACACAGAGATGTTGGCTGAACAGACGTAGAACCCTTAAATCAGAAGTAACTCCTTGTATTAAAAGACAAAGTAATTACATAGTTCCTCCTCACAGCTAATACAATGAATTGATTATATGTTCAGCAACCCCCTGGTTCGAGACAATTCTCCATATTTATACCATGTGTATCGTAACATCCTATCCTATTATGGGATAGCCATGAATATCTCTGATCTTCAGGTGCCCTAAATGACAATAGCTATTACAAACGTGGGAGGATGAAAAATAAGAAGCACATGAAAACTATTAATCGCCCCAGGAGTAGCGATATTTTCAGATTACAACTACACCCAAGCAGCAATGTACTATGGATCTCCAAATCTGACGCATTCTGTTATAGCTGCCTTGTCACAGCTTTTTCCGGGATATCGCACTGGAACCGCATGCCTTGGGTGACGATAGGATGGCTGAGGATCAGCTTGAGCTGTGAATATCCATCCTTTTCAAGACTTGTTGAGCCCAATCTTCCTACAGTCCACTTATCTCAAAATACCTTTATAAACCATAATATGTTAGTGCATTGAGAGATATGAAGCCTTAATTATCACAATCATAAGTGTTAATAAAATAAAACAATGACTAGTCATACCTTGGTGGTTTGAAGAGTAAAGTGAGGATAACATGTTTAATTGGTATGCTGAATGGGGTAGGATAGGACAAGAAGAGGTAATTAAAGGTGGTCAAAAGAGGCCATTTCTGGGCTCAACACATAGTTTCAACACCAACTGGCCATTAAAGCAGAAGCCATTGTGGAAGTATGTGTGCATAAATGACCAACCATCCAACTACATAGTCCATGAAGCCAAACCAAAGTAGAAGTAACTACCTCAGACAATGCAATGTTGAGTGCCTCCCTTGTTTCTTCGGGACAAAAAAAGATTTTGTTCCTGGGGAAGATGTTGGAGGAGATAGTCGATGAGCCGACTAGTTGAGTAGCTGAATAATCAGAGATTAGGTCAGTCATGTAAGTCATGTCAGTTGACCGAACCAACAGGTAGTTACTTGTAACCGTTTGTAATCATATATATTAGGATGTTGAGCCAGATGAGAACTTGGTTCAGTTTTATGTATGTATGAACCCTCATGTGACTTATTAATATGACTATTATTCTAACTTACCATTATGTCTCTTATGTATGTTATGATTATATGTTGCTATGTGTATTATTGGTAACCCTATGTGATTTGTGAGATTACAACACGCCCCCATTCTTCTCTATTATGTTGCTAGCTGCTCCAGGTGAGCAATCTAGTGGCTGATAATCACTCAAAGGAGTAGAGTGATCTTGTCAGTGAGGATGCAGGCCACACGCAAAAGAAATATGGTGATTCAGACTCTTGGTGAATGCACTGGGGTTTCCCAGCTAAATCCCCCCCAGCTGTACGGATGAACCTATAAGTAATCTTTTGGCATACACTGAAGTACTGAATAAGGATTGATACGATAGATGCGGTGACAAACCTAAATGGTTTATCCTAAAGGAGACTAGGGAAGATATTGCAGTGCCGAAACCTCATTAGCTAAAGACACTTCTTCAACCCCACTGTCATGTCTGCATGTTGTGCTGCTACTCCAGAGCTCCAAATCAATAATAATCATAAAGTAACCTTATTTGATCTCATTACCCTCTTAAATAGAATCTCATGAAATTTTAGGGTTTGCATGTCACTTTTAGGGTTTCCACTTTACTTTTGCATGCATGCAATTCTATTTTAATGTTGACTTTTAAGCCTAAAGAAACAAGGCATCTTCCATTCAAATGATGACTTGACACTGAAGGAATGTCCTGTAGTGCTCTAAGTATTAAATCCACTCAGTCAATTCCCTCTTATGTAGTACCCACTCGAACCTATGGGAATTAAGTAGGTTAGCAGGTGTTTGATATGCTTAATTAGAGCGGGGACATTACAAAACACACTAGAAAATTTGGAACTCCTTCATTTGTAACAACCTCTTTTCAGTACAGTTCATTTTTTTTAGAATAAAAAGTGTTGCAACTCGTCGAGTAGCCACACGATCTGGTGTTTTTTCAAATGCTCGAGTAGCAGCATGATTTGGTGTTTTTGCAAATATTCAAGCAGTGGCACAATTTGGTGTTTCTGCAACTCCTTGAGTAGCATCATATGTAAAATTATCACAACTCTTTTAAGAACCAAAGTTTGATGTCACCTTTTTATCATACTGAAACTTCTCCAAATTTAGCACTAAACTTAAAAAGTAACCACCTCTTCTATTCTTTGACCTTGAATATGATTTGACATTGGATTTGTGACACCTTCATTGTTGGCATATTATATATGTTGTGGTGTACGTTGAAACAATGGGTGTTGAATGTTGATCATATTTCCATCATTGACATTTATGGTAAGTAGAATCGGGTACAACCATCCCTTAATTTTCCATTATTTCAAAAAAAAGATTACGATGTATGGATTAAGATGTCACCTTTTCCCACATTCGATCATTTTCATATAACCAATCAATTGGAGGGAGGATGGTTCCATGATTTGTACCTATTAAATTTTTTGTATGCCCATCCTAGTAAAATATTTCCTAATTAAATCCATGAGAATTGACAAGATCTTACCTAATTTAAACCAAGTTCCAAAGTCTATATTTCTATTCCTACTGCAACTCGCATGCACAAGGATAAACTTATTGCATGTCCATTTCCATAACCATTTTGATTCACAAAGAGTGTATACACCTATCAATAATTCTCAAAGTGAGGGGATCAACAATTAGACATGAGCCTAAATCGGTAGAGCATCTCCATGGGGGATTTGGTGGCATACTAGGTATTTCATAACATAGGATGGATAGTGTATTTTGAAATATTGTAGGGTTTATACAAAGGTATCATGTTAGGATTCTCACTTAACCTAGATGAATAATTAGATGGGTCTTCCAAATATAGTGATAGATGAAGTTATAACACAAGTAACAGGACTTTCCAAAGAGGGGCAGCATTGGTTTGGACATGGAATTCCCCTTCTTCTTGTAGCATAATAGTTTTTGAGAGAAGGGGAATTCTTGCAACACAAATCCAAAGGATATGCCCAACAATATATACCTATTCCATAGAAGGATGTATTTCTCTTTGTCCATAAGTTCATTACCTGTGAGGGATGCTACCAAGTATTTTTTGCATACCATTTTAAATTGCAATTTCATTGAAGGCATCAAATTCAATTAAACATCCGATATTTCTTGTTTAACACCCTCAAACTCATGGCTCATCCTACGAGATGTGTTCAGCACACAGTAGAATCAATAACGAACAATGGCTTGATTAATATATTGGTCCTCGATGTTGTGACAAATTCCCAGGAGACATGGAGACAAGTTATGGTCCTCCTAGAAGAATTTGACAAGGAAATCAAGGAGGGAGAAAGCCATGAAGAATCATAAATGGAGGTACGACAGGAAAAAAAAATAAAGGAACAGCAGGGAAAAGAAGAACATGAACATTAGGGAGAAGAATCAAGAGAGGAAGAGATTAATGGAAAGAGGGAACATTAGAAGCTGTAGGAATTTTAGAAGAAGATGGTCAAGAGGATGACCCATAACAAGAAGACAATGTACCAGATCCTAGTCATTCTATGCCACTATTATTAGATAGAAATGTACGGGTTATTGAATAAAATACTTCAAGGGAAGGGTATCAACCTTCCATTGTATAGGATGAACAACTTTCAACACCCCATACACCAAAAAGTAGGAAGAGTCCAATTGCAAAATTTGTGGCATTATTTCCAAGAAGGAGAACTAGGTCAATGGGTTTTGCACCAATGGAGGTAGAACCACCCAACATTACCCATTTGTTTGCTACACAAGAACCAACTATGGAGGAAACAAATAATGTTGATGCAATTATATCGCAACAAATCGAGCAAGAAACCCATATTGCTGCTATTCAAAAAAAAATTGTAGAAAGCGATATGGTTGCTACACTGAAACTAACCATAAAGGAGATGAGTACAGATAAAGTTACACCTAGACAAAAGGAAAACCCTATGGATACTCCACCATATATAATTGCAGAATATGTCATGGATTCTACACAAGATCAACCACTAAATATGCAATTGACACTAAGGCTGCTACACAAGAGCCAGTCATAGTAAAACAGAAGAAGGAGAAGTTGTTGCTACCCCTCCTATGCAAGAAGGAGTCAATTGAATGCAAGTTAGAGAGAATGTGGGCATGAGAGGATAAACAGGTATGATGGGTGCTATGAAATTTAAGAGGAGACCTCCCTCTTTGGTGAAACAAGTTGCAAGTTTAAAATATACAAATTTGAGATTAAAACAAGAGACTAGGGTGTTGAAAAAATGGATAAGGGAACTTTTGGGGCTTTAGGCTTCATACTTTTCCAACACCACTAGTAACTTTAGCATGATTGCTAGAGGTATGGAAGAAAAGAGAGAAAAAGAAATAAACCTCTATAGAATGGTGAACGAGTACTGAAATTGGGTTCAAAGGATGGGTAGGACCAAGTCTAGAAGCAGGAAGAGTAGAAGCACAAGATGTGCTCATTATTTTGTGACTTGTTGGGTTGCAGGGCACATTCCCATGTATGCCCTATTCCTACAAGAACAATTTATTCTTATTCTACTTTTTTCCATAATTAATGGAAGGCACTACCAATTTTCTAATGCCAAGTCGTTTTGGAAATTATTTTATGGCAGTGGTCTAATTACACAACATTCTTTATGTGAGTTTTATCTATATGCATTTATCCTACCTCACGAGAGGATGTTTAAACCTGCACCTTACATTGGAGATATTCAGTTATGATATTTTGTGTATTACCTTTTCAATTGGATTAAATGGAATTTGGATCGAGAGACTGTGGCACAGAACCAAGCCACATGCGAATTAGTAATCAGTGTGGAACCTGCTAGTGCAATTGATCTTATCAGGGTTTAAGCTCCAATTGTTAGATATCCTGAATTTTCAATACTAGTTATGAGTATTCAAACACGGATTGTATCTCAATGTGTGTAATGTATCATTTACCATGCATCCGCAGCCTTACATGGAAGTCAACAAAGATGGGAAATGTCTACTGTAAAAATCAGGAAAAGGGAAGCCTTTGGTTTCCCAAACTTCAAAAGAGTGATGGGAAGGTTAAACAAATATATTTATTATTTTGAGCAAAGATGGCCGAGGTGTGTAGTAGGGATTTTTCCCTCGCTACAGGTAGGAATAGCTCCCTTCCATCTATAGGACGAAAGGGTAGGGTTCCTGTGAGAATGAAATAATAGAAATAAAATAGACATAAAATGAAATGAAACCCCTGCACACAAGGTTAGGGCTAAGCTCCACAACCCTGCATCAAACTATTAGAGAACAAAAGGACCTGCAAACAATCAATGGAAACCTGCAATAAAATGTTAAACAACAAGCCTGCAAACAAATAATGTCAGAAAACTACAATATAACAAAGAAAAAACATAAAAAGACAAGTATACCTTCTCTAATTGGAATGGGCCACCATCCCCTAGCTTGGGAGAGAACCTCTCAATGGATGGGGAGCTATGGCTCAATGAAGGAATGGAGAAGAGGGAGGGTGAATGCCTTGAGAGGAAAAGGGTCTCAAGGCACTCACATCGGTATCATAAAGATAGGGAGAGAAGGAGTGATTTGAGAGTGACCCCCACCCCTCTATTTATACTTTTTCTTGGGACTTTTAGGGTTTTAAGCCCCTGGTTGGGGCTTTAGCCCCTTTTTGGGATTTTAGCCCCTTTCTCCCAATCCTTAGCTCCTTTGGGGGTTTTAAGCTCCTTTGAGGTGTTTTAGCCCCTTTTTGGAGGTTTTATCCCCTGTGGGAGCTAGTTTGGCTCTTTTGGGGGGTTTTTAAGCCCTTTTTCATATTTTTAAGACTTTTTTAGGGTGTGGGGGTCAAATGAGGGTCATGCATGGATGTCCTTGGGTGGTGTAGGTCATGTATAGTTTAGTGCAGGATTTTTTGGGTTAACAAATTTCCCCTGATGTGTGAGGGCAGGAGCTCATCGTATGGCCGACAGACATCATAGGATTTTCTTGGGGAGAGGTGGTGCTTCCTGGGATGGGGCATGGTGGCTTTTGGTTCTTGTATTAATATGGTTCCCATCAATGGCTGAGATAAAAATAATGTGTGACATGTATATGGACGAGGCGGGCATACCCATGCTCGTAATGATGTCAAAAGAATAATGTGATCTAAGCTCAATAATACAAGAGTCAATCATGTACAATTGTTGTTACAATAGTGGTTGCATCAATGAGAGGTCGAATACAATACTGATCTGAAGAACTGCTACATTGGACCCATGGAATGCTATATCTTCATGACTAATGCTCTGCTAGATCTGGGATGGTACATAGTTTACTGACAGAGAGTCGGAGTCTCTATGGTACAAGTATGCTACATCAATCATAAATCTATATAGAAGCACTGTTGGGGCTTCTGAGCATTATCTCCAATGCAACCCGGAAATCACAAGGGACATGAACCTATTGGGGTCCCTCAAATAGACTCATCAATGTGCTAGAGTCAGGTGACATCCAGGGTATTCAACCAAATACTGCATAGACCAATACCCTGTACGAATCTCAACAGTGTGATGATGTAGCTAGAGTCGATCACGTGAGAAACAACCATCCCGAGAGGCACTAAGGACTCCTCTTAAGTGGTCCAAGGAACTCATCAATGAGGTTAATGAAACCAGGATACATGGACCTCTAGATCTATCCTCTGGAATACATGTGTTGTCATCGATAGAGAGAGACCTGCCCCTAGTCAAGGAAATGGTGTTTCCTTAACCAAAATCACGAGGGAGATAACCGAAAGATGTGAGACAATATGAGGACTGGCCCACTATATGGGGGGGAAGGGAAGGAGTTGAATAGGGGTAGAGGGAGTGTAGTGGACTCAAACTTCCTTTGTTCATAGTATGATGGCAGGGTAGACCAGGCAGCAAATGAAACTGACTCATGGGAAAGGGATCATAGCTGTAATACCGGGAATGTCACTGCAGATGGGAAATACTTGGGGGAGGTAGATACTTTTGGTATTGATGGGATCTAAGGAAGAAACATTGCAGAGTACTCTGAACAAAGGCAACCCAAAGTGGGAATGCTTTCGAACTGTTATCTGTGGGGTGGTGTCTAGAGACACCCTTTTGGTATGATCTCATGGATTTTTGGCGAGCCCGAGAAAGTAAATGCTTGATGGTGATTTCATTTTTAGAGAGTCTAAAAGCATGAAGAAGACTTCAGTGGGGGATATTTTTCATTGGTAGTCTCCTGTGCCTGAAAAGGGATAAAAGTATACACAGGAGAGCTCGCCCATCCTTTAGGGGATGAGAGACTTCTTTACCGTTGGTAGTCCAGTCAAGCTGGAAAAGGTTAAACTTATACTGACTAGACAGTCATTCAGAGTCTTTTACAAGCATGGACGAAACCAAGTTTGCTCGGCAATTTTTTCTTGATGAGAAGGCTGGAAAAGAGCTTAACGACAACCCATTGTGAGATTTTTCATAAAGTTCATCCCCTCTACTCGAGAAAGCATAAAAGGATGTAGAGGGGAACGGTCTTGGCTTGAATGTGCCAAGGTGGTCCTTTTCATTTGATGGTTTACATGGTTTGTAAGATAAATGAGATGATTTAGATGCCCTTTCCTATACTTTAATGAGTGGGAAAGGAAGTAGCTATGCTTGGCAATCTTTTCATTCTTTTAGGAGTCAAAAATATCTTACAAGAAACTCTAGTATGGTCAACCAATTGCGGTGGCACAGGTGGTGCCCCATGTCGGGATAGTGGACAGTGGTCCAAAGTTCATCCGTGTAGTATGGATGGAGTACGTGGCTCTTAAACATATCAATACATGCATAGGATAGATCGTGGTAGAGGCATGTGAATCAATGCGGTAGAGGCACGCAAACCGAGGTGGATCTGGGATAGAGTTTAGCAGAGCTATGTGTGACTTGTTGTGGATGGACTTGACTACATTTGATGTGAGTGCAAGTCCAGAGGCAGTTGTGTTCCAAATGCATGCAAAGGAAATGATCCGTCCTCCAGACGATGGTTCGAAAACCCGTGTAAGGTGCAGTGGGCAGATTACAGAGCTATATGTTGAAATAAAATGACGTTCCTTCCAGGTGGTGGCCTTGGAACCAGCATGAGTGGCAGTAAGCAAGTGTGATGGGGTCCCTCAAATAGACTCATCAATGTGCTAGATTTAGGTTACATCTAGGGTCTTCAACCAAATACTGCACAGACCAATACCCTGTACGAATCTCAACAGTGTGATGATGTATCTGGAGTCGATCACGTGAGAAATAACCATCCCGAGAGGCACTAAGGACTCCTCTCAAGTGGTCTAAGGAACTCATCAATGAGGTTAATGAAACTAGGATACATGGACCTCTAGATATATCCTCTGGAATACATGTGTTGTCACCGACAGAGAGAGACCTGCCCCTAGTCAAGGAAATGGTGTTTCCTTAACCAAAAGCATGAGGGAGATAATCGAAAGATGTGAGACAATATGAGGACTGACCCCCTATATGGGGGGGGGAAGGAAAGGAGTTGAATAGGGGTAGAGGGAGTGTAGTGGACTCAAACTTCCTTTGTTCATAGTATGATGGTAGGGAAGACCAGGCAGCAAATGAAACTGACTCATGGGAAAGGGATCATAGCTGTAATACCGAGAATGTCACTGCAGATGGGAAATACTTGGGGGAGGTAGATACTTTTGGTATTGATGGGATCTAAGGAAGACACATTGCAAAGTACTTTGAACAAAGGCAACCCAAAGTGGGAATGCTTTCGAACTGTTATCTGTGAGGTGGTGTCTAGAGACACCCTTGTGGTACGATCTCATGGATTTTTGGCGAGCCCGAGAAAGTAAATGCTTGATGGTGATTTCATTTTTAGAGAGTCTAAAAGCATGAAGAAGACTCCAGTGGGGGATATTTTCCGTTGGTAGTCTCCTGTGCCTGAAAAAGGATAAAAGTATACACAGGAGAGCTCGCCCATCCTTTAGGGGATGAGAGAATTCTTTACCGTTGGTAGTCCAGTCAAGCTGGAAAAGGTTAAACTTATACTGACTAGACGGTCATTCATATTCTTTTACGAGCATGAACGAAACCAAGTTTGCTCGGTAATTTTTTCTTGATGAGAAGGCTGGAAAAGAGCTTAACGACAACCCATTGTGAGATTTTTCGTAAAGTTCATCCCTCTACCTGAGAAAGCATAAAAGGATGTAGAGGGGAACGGTCTTGGCTTGAATGTGCCAAGGTGGTCCTTTTCATTTGATGGTTTACATGGTTTGTAAGATAAATGAGACGATGTAGATGCCCTTTCCTATACTTTAACGAGTGGGGAAGGAAGTAGCTATGGTCAGAAATCTTTTCATTCTTTTAGGAGTCAAAAAGAGCTTAAAAGAAACTCTGGTATGGTCAACCAATTGCGGTGGCACAGGTGGTGCCCCATGTCGGGATAGTGGACAGTGGTCCAAAGTTCATCCGTGTAGTATGGATGGAGTAGGTGGCTCTTAAACATATCAATACATGCATGGGATAGATCGTGGTAGAGGCATGTGAATCAATGCGGTAGAGGCACACAAACCGAGGTGGCTCTTGGATAGAGTTTAGCAAAGCTATGTGTGACTTGTTGTGGATGGACTTGACTACATGTGATGTGAGTGCAAGTCCAGAGGCAGTTGTGTTCCAAATGCATGCAAAGGAAATGATCCGTCCTCCAGACGATGGTTCAAAAACCCGTGTAAGGTGCAGTGAGTAGATTAGAGAGCTATATGTTGAAATAAAATGGCGTGCCTTCCAGGTGGTGGCCTTGGAACCAGCATGAGTGGCGGTAAGCAAGTGTGATGCAAGTATAGGTCCGAAGACACTTGTATCACCATGATGTGGCTCTTAAAATGAGGTAACTTTCAGGAAGTGGCTCTTAAAATTACTTGTTAAACATGAGATGATGGTCTCACTAGAAGATAGAAATTGGAGTCCGGAGGTGTGAGAGGTGTCTCAAATAGGTTCTGGGTGACTTTGTATTAGTAGCTAATGGTGCTTCCCCTGACTTGTGGTAAAAAATATTAAAAAATAAAAAGGAAAATCAAGCGATTGGTTGGTGATGTTAAGCGTAAAATATCTTGAGGCAGAGCCCGTTGCGGGGATTCTCCAAGAGTTGTCCATCAGAGCCAATAAGGGTGTATGCCCCTTTTCCGAGGCAATGGTGGACGATGTATGGGTCGTACCACATTGAATTGAACTTGCCTTTGCCCAACTTGTCATTGGGTTCATCATAGACTAGAACCATATCGCCTTCGCTAAACGTGCGAGGGTGGACATAGGAGTCATAGTGGGCCTTTGACTATGTTTTCACTGCTTGGCTGGCTTAGAGGGCAGCTCGGCGGTCTTCTATGGTTTTCTCAAGTTGGAGGAGTCATTATTCCAAAGGAAAAGTATCAAGGAGGAGTTCAACCGCGAGGAGGAGGGATGGGATCTGGCACTCTATAGGGATTATTGATTCAACGCCATGTACTAGGTTGAAAAGGGTGAAACCAGTTGCAAGTTTTGTGGGCGTACAATAAGCCCGTAGGGAGGAGAACGACATGTGATGCCAGCTGGTTTTATGGTTTCCTACCATCCTTTGGATCATATTTTTGATGATTTTGTTGACTGCTTCAACTTGGCCATTTCCCTGGGGGTAGTAGGAAGATTAGTACTAGTGTTCAAATTTCAACATGGTTGAAAGCTCAATCCAAACAGTGTCTTCAAAGTGTTTACCATGGTTTGAGACCAACTGTTTAGGAACACCAAATTGTGAAATAACATGGTTGAAGAAGAAGCGTGCCGACGTTTCACTTTTGCAATCAAATTTGGGCATGTCCTTCACCCACTTAGTGAATTAATCAACTGCCATAATGATGTATCTATGATCGTTGGCCGAGGCAGGGTTGATTGTCATGAAGTCAATTTCCCATTTGTAGAAGGGACCAACTGTGACTACAGGGTGTAATGGTGCAGGGGGGGTTCTTTCCTTTGGGGAAAAGAGCTAACAGCTATGACAATTCTTGATTGCCACTATGTAATCAATGAAGATGGAATTCTAGAAGTAGCCAGCACGTAGAATCTTCTGAGCGGTTGTCAGACCTAAAAGGTGGCCACCACAAGCTCCACTATGATAGTCATTGAGGATGGTCTCAGCCTCATCATGGGTGAGGCAACGATGTAGGATGGTATCAATGCCTCGATGATATAGAACATCTTCAATCAATAGGTGGCGAATGGCTTAATGTCGAATGCATCACCTGTCCGCACAGTTTAAGTGCACTATGAACTTTTGTGTTCATAAATATAGAAGGATGTCCCCATACCATGGGTCCTCTGTGGATATGATGAATAGGAAATCATTAGGGAGGTCATCCTTGGGTGGTGATGATGCGGTTAATGGGGGAATATTGGTCATGAGCGTGGCCAGCGCAAGTGCCTTTGTGCTTTTTGGGGAAACGAATTCTAGGTCAAATTCTTGGAGGACGACTACCCACTTATCCACACGAACTTATAGAAGGCAATGGCTTAAGAGGTACCGCATTGGGTTTGAATTAGCCACTACATGAGTATGGTTTGCAATGATGTAGTGGCACAACTTCTGAGCCAAGAGATGATGGCGAGGGCCAATTTCTCCTTGGGTGAATATCGTAGTGGGGGACCTTTCAGCTTCTGACTGATGTAATAAATCGCGTGCTCATGGAAAGAATCATCTTCTTGGACCAAGACTCCAGCAATGGCATTGTCCAAGGCAGACACATAGATAATGAAGTCTTGGGTAAAGTCTGGTGCTGAGAGTAATGGTGGAGAAGCCAAGGCTTGCTTGAGTGCATCAAACAATTCTTGTGCTTGTTAATCCCAAATAAAGGGGATTTTTGTGTGGACCAGGTGAATGAATCCATGGGCTTTTGTTGCATAATCTAGTACAAAGCAGCAAAGGAAGTTAGCCTTTCCTTGGAGGCTCTGTAGTTGGTGTTGAGCTTTTGGTGAAGGAATATCAAGGATAGCCTGAACCTTGAGAGGTTCTACCATTATCCCTTTGTGAGATACGATGAACCCGAGTAGACGCCCTGCTGGGACACAAAGAATGCATTTTAGGGGATTAAGGTGAATTTTGTACTTGCGACATTGAAAAAATACTTGCCGCAAGTCATCTATATGTTGTGCTCATTTTGGTGATCGAGCAGTAAGGTCATCCAGGTAGACCAAGATGATGCGGATTAGGTCGTGGAAACAATATGTCATCGCACACTGGAAGGTGGCTCCAGCGTTCTTCAGAACAAAGGGCATTACTCGATAGGTGAATGTACCCCACAGGGTTGTGAATACAGTCTTGTAATGATCTTCTTTCCTGAATTGGATTTGGTTATATTTGGAAAAACCGTCCATGAATGAAAATACCTTATGTCTGGTGCATGCATCAATAATCTGATTGATGAAGGGCGTTGGGAAGTTTTCTTTGGGACACGCCCCATTTAGATCGTGGAAGTCTATGCAAATGTGGATGGTACCCTATTTTTTATTCATGGGAACAGGATTAGAAACCCAAGTGGTGTATGCAATGGGGTAAATGAAGTTGGTTGTGCGCAACTTCTCAATTTCGGCTTTGACCGCGGCAGCTTTGGAAGGATGGATGGGTCATTGCTTTTAGCACATGGGGGCCACATCAGGCCATGTGTTGATATGGTGTTCCACAATGGATGGATCCAACCTAGGCATTTCAGTGTAAGAGCAGGAAAAGATGTTGTGAAATTCTTGGAAGAGAGCTTTGTAGGAAGCGACTTCTTCCAGGGAGCAGGATGCCACCAGCATGATTTCTTCAACAACCTCAGGATTGGTTGAGTTGTTGATTTTGATGGTTGGTGATGTGTTGGCCATGTTCCCTTCTTTGAAGTCATCTGGTGCCGGAATGGGATTTTTGAACCAGTTGACTTTCCCATGAATGAAATATTTGGTTTCCACAGAAAACTGGTCAGACTGCAATACAAGCTCTTCGGGGAGGAAGAATGAGCGATGGTGAATGTCATCCCATGGGTATTCCAAGGTGGTTAAGGATTCAATTATCTCCTCATCATTGCGAAAGCAATGAAGAGATAGGTCTGATGGACCGTCGGTGATGGTGCAGACAAGAGGGTCTGTAGAACTGGACATCATGTAAATGG
Source organism: Pseudotsuga menziesii (assembly GCA_001517045.1). Taxonomy (NCBI): domain Eukaryota; kingdom Viridiplantae; phylum Streptophyta; class Pinopsida; order Pinales; family Pinaceae; genus Pseudotsuga; species Pseudotsuga menziesii. The sequence goes on from LPNX011026637.1 coordinate 111,243, forward strand.
ACATGGTGTCTGAAGAAGGAGGTCGGGGGGTAAAATTCTTCAATCAAAGTTATCCCATATTCAAGAGAATACTATTGAAGGTTGGCTAGGGCCACTCAGATATTAGAAAATTCTTAGCAGTGGTGAGAATAGTGTCCATACGCTCCGCAGAGGGCACAAGCTTGGTTTGTTCTCAATGACTTGTTTCTCACTATTGGCCCGCTTGGGAGTTCAACCACAGGGAGATTTTTTTTGTATCCATGGCATCCAAATGCACATGGATTATGGGAATCTCAGGGAATTTTGAGTTGGATGGCCCTGTTCTTCATAGACGGTGCAAGGCAGGATCTATCGAGGTTCAGCGGTAGCTTTCACATTTTCACCTCTATCCCTTTTTGGGTGGGGCGGTGTGGGTATAGGTGAGGTGGTTTGTTTTTGTAGGCCGAGTGGAGGATGAGATTTGAATGCAATGGGTTGCACGGGGGTTAAGACTACCTAGGGAATTAGTGGTTGGGCCAGTGGATCAAGGTACCACACAGGAATTCCCAATGTAAAATTGGGTAAGTTTAAGGTAGCCATTACTGGCTTGCTCATGACACTAGGTGGGGAAAAGAGGAAGGGAATTGTGTGGAATGGGGAGTAACCTATATAACTCCATGATGGTTGCATGTGAGGATGAGGTTGTGGTGGCAGCTCTGCACAATGCTCCGACTATGGATGATGTTGCGGCTGTTGATGATGTTGCGGCTGCTGATGATGCTGTGGCTATTGATGATGCAGCGATTGTTCATGGTGTTGTGGCTACGAATGGTGTTGTGGTTCCCTTTAGGGCTATGGTTGCAGTTGATGTTTGGGTGTAGTAGTGCTAGATGAGAGCATGCACAAATCCACAGTCTCATTTGGTGTCGATGGTGGTGACACTAAGGGGAAAGAAGCCGTCATGGTGGTATCGGCAAACAACCCAGGGCCCACATTCAATAATGGGGAGGCTGGTATGTTGTCAACCATGGCGTTGAATGTAGGGATTACATTGGTGGGTGCGGATAGCCCTTGCGGATCAATGGTGTTGATCGTAGGGATAATGTCGGTGGGTGCCGTTAGCCCTTGCGGATCAATGGTGTTGATCATAGGGATAATGTTGGTGGGTGTCGTTAGCTCTTGCAGATCATGAAAAGTCAGTCGGTCAACCGTCATGATTTTCCCTTTGTGAGGGAATATCATGAGATGGAAAACAATTGATGCTATGGCTCTCATGGTGTACATATAACTTCTTCCGAGGAGATGGTTATAGTACAACTGAGCATTGACAACCTCTATGTCAATCAGTACTATTTCCCTAGCTATTGTGATGGGGACATGGGGGAGGATTCCTTGGGATTTAATGGGGTGGCCATCATAAGCTCACAAAGTAGTATAGGATGGTTGCCAAAATTAGGGATCCAAGCTTCTACCAGACTAGGGTAGACATAACGCACATGGATGCCCCCTCATCCACTATGCACCGGTGCACGACTAAATTCTGGATGGAAACTGGGATTTGGAAGGTGATGGTTGATGGCATCTGCAGTTCTCCATTCTTCATGTCAAATGTGATCAACTTGGTGTCTAAGGGGTCTACAGCACTAAGGGCAGCTAGTAAGGCTTTCTGCTGCATTGGGAAATTTTTGAGTACCTCAACAGCGAACATGGTGGTAGGTGTTTGGGCCAAAAAATCCACAATGTTGTATCTTACAGTAGCTCTAGCCATGATGTTGTTGGAAACCCGCCATATAGGGGGGCTCGAAGGGAAAGGGGGTAGCTGAAGAGGTGCATTGGTTGTTTTGGACGTAGATGTCACTGATTTGTCAGTGGGTTCGATGTTGGTTCCATATTGATTTCGTCTGTTCTGTAAATTGACCTCTTCAATTTTCATAGCTAACAGGTGGTGAACACTTGTTTATATTTTCAGAGGTGCCCCCAAGGAATTGGAATTGGGCTGGGGAGCAGGTGCAGTTGCTACCAGTCCTTGGACTGGAAATGGGTTTTGTAGGACCTATGGGTGGGGGTCCTACTAGTGCCGAGTTTGGTTGAGCTTGGGCTGCTATATTGGTAGCATGTTGAACCTCATTGTGAATGGCTTGCTTGGTGTGACCCATGAAGGGGAATTCGTGTGTATAGTGCCCGTAGACCTCGCACAACTTGCATGGCTAGTTTGTGTGCAACGAAGCATTGCATCTAGGTGCATTTGGTTGCTGAGGATTTTGGTCTAGTCAGTTTTCCCCACCATTGTTGGGAGGGTTTGGTTGTTGACCACCTCCCTGCAGTTGATTGTTGCCTTGGTTCTAGGCTCGGTTATTTCTTTCATGCCCTTGTTGATTATTGGGGGCTGGCTAGATGGGACGGTTTTGCTGTACAAACACCTGTCGTAAAGGTGATGGTGGAGTGGCGGTGGGGGATTGAATGATTTGCACTAGTTGTGCATAGTAAACTTGGGTGGGTGTAAATGCCACAAATGTGGGAATTTGTCCCACATATTGTTGTGCTGGCCAAGCTAGTGCCTGGGCCTACTGCAATGGCGCAGGTTGTGTGTCCATAAGAAGTTGTAGCTCCAGGCTGGGACATCATTCTTACATAGTCCAGAGTTTGATTTTGGTAGGAAACACTGGGGTTGTTTCTTGGTTGTGGTGGTATTACAGGTGGTGTTAGGCGGTGCTGTGGTTGGTGGGAGACAAAACCTATGATGCCTTCTGCAACATGGGATGCCCCCGGTGCATCTTGATAGGAGGTGCCTACACGAGGAGCATCTGGAATGACAATGTAAAGGTATCTAGACTATGAATAGATTATATCAAACTGTTGGGATTTCTACATGGCCTCCTCTTCGAATTGGGGACGTTCGAATGCGACATCCTTTGCTATATGTGGTAGTAAATTTTTTAGGAACCAATCGAGGAAGATCCTATCATCAAGTTGAATCTTGCACAAACTACAGCGTCGCCACCACTCATGGATGTGGTCAGTTATGTGGGTCGCGGTATTTTGGCAGCAAGATAGCAACATCTCCACCCCTTCGTTGTATCTAATGGGGAGTTGGAAATACTGCAGGAACATGAAATCCAAGGAGTTGAAATCTGGGTACTTGGATTTTGGTATCTCAATGTACCACTTGGCTGTAGCACTTGTGAGGGTGCGTTGGAACAATCTGAGTTTGATTGAATCATCTACGATGTTGTTTGATGAGCACCATAGGTGACACATTGTGATGTGGTTTTGGGGCACTCCCTTACCTTCCCTTCAAACTTGGGAATGTCTGAGGGGAGTTTGGTTGGCATAGGAGGCCAAAATGTTTGATGGCAGATAGGGTCATTTGTTAACCGATCCAAGCTAGGCAGGTTGAGGCATTCCATGAAAGGAAGGTTTGACCCAAGGTTGATGTGAGATGGGGCAGCAATGGTGGTGGGGTTTGCAGGGACATGATGCACCTGCATAACTGGGGGTACTTGTGGCACCATTGTGGATGGGCCACTGCCCCCATGTGTGACAGAAAGGGCAATGTAGGTGGAAGGGCCACTACCTGCAGGAATGCCAAGTGAGAGAATCTGGGTGGAAGGGACACTGCCCCCATGTATGACAGGAGGGACAATGTAGGTGGATGGGATACTACCCCTAGTTGTGACAGGTGGGACATCTTGACTGGTCAATATGGGTGGTGGTAGCTGGATTATGACAGTTTGCATAACCATGATGGATCCACCAGCAAGGGTGTTGGTGGTGGTGTGGGGTGTGTACATGGGTCCATTGCCAATCACTAAGCCAAAAAATGGATCTGGGTTTGCACCAGCCATCGGGATAGATGGTGCAATATGCAATTCTGGCTCATATTGGTATGATTCTGAGTCTGAATCAGAGGCTGTGTGGCCTTCTAATGGTGTAGAGGGTCATCGAGAATGGTCTCGATGGTTTTGGTTCAAGGACCCGAACTGTGGTGGATCACCTCTCAGGCGTGAGGAAGAACGTGGGGGATCAATTATGTCTGATCTATATGTCAAGTGGTGAAATATGGTAATGACTTTTGGACCCCAATTTTAATGGCTTCCTATTGGCTTTAGGTGGTCACTCGGCCACCAAGACTACCAGAAGACGGTGCTTGGATTTTTCCTCATGGGAGTGCTAGTATATCGGTGGGGGTCATTTCCCGTTTCGCTTGGCAATTCCTCTCAGCAGCCATCTACTTTGGGGTTCCCATGGTACTCCTCATAATGAGTTTCTGGGTTGAGCCCAAGTACTTCCCACGGTTAAGGAAGTTGGGGACTTATGTCCTCAAAGACTACAAATGTTTGACTTAGTGTAAATTATAAATTTTAATGGCTAGCTCAGTGTCATGAACTGAGTTTGGTTGTTTTATGTGGTATGGTTTATGTGTATGTATTTTATCTTTCTGTTACACTTAGTGGCTGCTTGTATGGTTTATGAATAGCCCAGAAATATTGTATTGCAGAACTTATAATATGAATAAATTGTTTAACATAGTAGTAAATTGTGAATAGAAACTTGAATACATGCCATACCTGAATCCGAATCTGAACTTGACTAGGTGACTACCTTACACTTGTATTTCTCTTCAACCAGGAAAGATTGTTGGTCTCTAAACACAATGGGACTAATCCCATCTGTAGATCCTCAAGTCACTCTCTGGATGCAGGGTCGGTCAACAGGGAGGACACGAATGCCATGAAACCCCCATCGGTCTCCACCCCCTCTACCTTCCAAGTCACCTATTTTTAGTGGTTTCGAAAAATGACAAGTGAAGTGGCTATTACTATATGAGATTCACCCTCCATATTATCCCAGAATACCCCGAAGGGTGATGACTGGGTAGAGGAGGAAGGGCTAGGCAAGATTTAATTTCAACTTAAGAATTGAAACCTATAGTAATTTTTTGATTCAAGCTTTAAACAGATTCCTTAACTAATTAACCATTTGTTTTAATAGTGATTTATAGGGCTGCAATGAAATAAACAGATACTGAAATGAAATAATCATAGATTTGATGGACAGAGGCGGCTGAGCCGCACTGACAGTCCTAATAAATTTTGAATCCGAATCTGAGAGACATATCGCTCTTTTTAGGGGAAATGTGGCTAGGAGGTCACTAAATTTTCCCCAAATCAAGGGAGGGGGTCACTCAGAACCTATAGATAGAAACAATCTTCTTTCTGGGATGAATTCATGCCTTTCGGGCCTGAATGAGCGACTTGGTCGCACCCTTCAGCCTGGTAAGAGTGACCTGGTCCAAAAAATGGAAAATTTGTTTTCCTAAGTCAAGTCCGGCTGATAGTAACCTATATTGTGGCCGAATGGGCTCGGCTTGGCCTTAATGAGTCTCGAATGTAACTAAAAATGTAGGAAAAGATAGATCTAAACTAGATTGAGTAGAAAATTAAACTAGGGAAAATAAAAATAAATGTAGAAATAAAACCTAGGGATCCTGTGGGATCGACCTGGTATGGTCGCCAAATCTATAGTAGGGATTTCGCCCTTCCTACAGGTAGGAACGGCTCCCTTCCATCTATAGGACAGAAGGATAGGGTTCCTATGAGAATGAAATAACAGAAAGCAAATAGACAAAAAATGAAATGAAACCCATGCACACAAGGTTAGGGCTAAGCTCCACAACCCTGCGTCAAACTGTTAGAGAACAAAAGGACCTACAAGAAATCAATGTAAACCTACAATAAAATGTTAAACAACAAGAATGCAAATAAATAATGTCAGAAAACTAAAATATAACAAATCAAAAACATAAAAAGAGAAGTATACCTTCTCTGGTTGGAATGGGCCACCATGCCCTAGCTTGGGAGAGCACCTCTCAATGTATGGGGAGCTATGGCTCAATGGAGGAATGGAGGAGAGGGAGGGTGAATGACTTGAGAGGAAAAGGTTCTCAAGGCACTCACATAGGTAGCGTAATGATAGGGGGAGAAGGAGTGATTTGAGAGTGACCCCCCCCTCTATTTATACTTTTTCTTAGGATTTTTAAGGTTTCAAGCCCCTGGTTGGGGCTTTAGCCCTTTTTTTGGGCTTTTAGCCCCTTTCACCCAATCCTTAGCTCCATTGGGGGTTTTAAGCTCCTTTGAGGGGGTTTATCCCCTTTTTGGAGGTTTTAGCCCCTATGGGAGCTAGTTTGGCTCTCTTTTGGGGGTTTTAAGCCCTTTTTCATATTTTTAAGCCTTTTTGAGGGTGTGGGGGTCAAATGAGGGTCGTGCATGGATGTACTTTGGTGGTGTATGTCATGTAGATATTAGTGAGGTATTTTTTGGGTTAACAAGGTGGATGGCCAAAAAAAATTCTTCCCCTTGACCTCGCTGTATGTAGAGAAATATTGAACCCTATATGACTTAGAAGGGATTGCATAACATTAGGGAGTAGAGGTCATGGTCTCTGTAGGATTTAGGTCTCCTAGAGAAGAAACACCGTATATTTAACAACTCAACATCTTGCATGAGACATACTCTTGGGCCAATATAAACCTCAGATAGAATATAGCTTCATGTGGACATGTAGTGGCTTTAGTTGGGGGAATATTGGAGGAGATGTTGGGTGTTAGGAATGTACTGCTATTTGTTATCCTTTTTGTATCATTTCAAATATACTTGAACCTGTTTTCCATCCTTTTGTCCCTAAATCATTCATACTTCCATGTTTTTCCTTAAGTTACAACTTTGTTTATATGTTTTGTTACTTGAATGAATAATGAGGTTATTGATGGGTCTAGTGCTTGATTGAGAATACTCATGGAATGTTTGTGTAGAATTGATATTGGAAAGTTTTGGATGTTCATACTCTTCTATAAGTTATGATGGTTCTACTCTTGCATAATTTCAGATGTTTTTTCTTATGGTGATGTTACTCCCAAGCATAGGTTTTTCCACTATAGTGGAATCCTTGTTGATACTCAAGCATTTTTCCTTTTACCAATGCTTGAGTATAGTGGAGACCATATCTTCAAGGAAACATGGTAGTTTTGAGTCATCCCATGCTATAAGGGATACGACTAGTTGTTATAGTGATTTGTGAATCACTGAGATACTTTCTTTGTAAATAGTTGTAACAACTTGAATATCTAATTAATCATGATGTTATTTATTGTCAGCAATGGGATTGATAATCGTATATTCTCAAGATTGTTTTGATATCTTGTTTAAGATGTTGTTAACCAAGAGATGTATAAAGATATTATCTCTCTTGTGAGTTAGGAGTTAGGAAAGAGAATATCTTAGAACAAATGACTATTGTAACTTCATTTTATCTTCTAGTTTTGTAATAAAGGAGTATGCTATCTTGTGTATCTTTTGGTGTTTAATATTTTAAGTTTTCTAGAAGCCCTAATCAGAGGAGGAAGAGCCCCTTTCCCTTAGCAAGTGCCACAATTGTCACTAATTTTTAAGTAGATAGTTTATCGTTGCTTGGTGTGTTTATTAATAATATTTAGTTGTTATTCATTTATGTTGTCACTTATGATTGTTATCATTTTTTATTATTCTTATAGGATATTCATAGTCATTGTTACTTGAACCAATAGCTACTAGTCATTACTCATGATTACTATGACTGGTGATTTCCATTGTTGTTATTTTACTACTCAGTTATGATTCTTTAGAACATTGATTTATTTTATCTTATAGAAATTGTGATTCAATTCTAATGGTGTGTGTTTTGTTTCAGTAATCATTCCTTTACTTTTGCAAAGTGTGTTACAGTTGTATGATTTTACTTCATAAGTGTTATTTTCATTTCAGAAAGAGTGGTTTGATGAGTGTGCATTTACTTTAAATAGTGTGACGATTTAGTATAACCAATGCTAAAAGAGGAAATTGTAGCCTGCATAGGCCATGCACATAACCTTGAGATAAAAAGATGCACCCTAGATTTATAATTAATGTATAGGGCCAAATATGTGTTTTCAAAGACAATTATAGGCACCAACATGAATAAGATTTACTATTCACTATACCTTGTTTTCATTTTGTTCATTGTGTCATTCCATATCTCAAAAAAACTATATGACTAATATTTCAAGAATAATTCCCACCTAGTCTGTCACATCCAATGCTCCATATGCCCATAATATGATAACTCAAGCAATATACAAAGGAAAGCACAATATATTTTTGTTTCTTAAAATAATAAATATCAAATACAATTAAATACAAATTTACTAATTCCCTAGCATAGTTCCAAAGTATCCTTGGAACATATCATGGGACAACATATCTTTTAGTGTCATTGTTGGGGAATGAAGATATTTATTCTTGGAGAAAATGAAAATCATAAGAAGATTTAGTATATAAGAAGAATATTTAGATATATGGTTTCTATTATTCACTTCGCCACTCCAAGAAGGAAAATATGGTGTCTGGAAGGAGTAACACCAAAGGAAATCTAACACGAGGAGAATTTTGTAACCTACAAGATCCTAAGAAGTTAGTCACCTAGAGGAACAATCAAGAAATGTGGCTTTCCCTGTTATTAGGTAATTCCCAAAGAAACCTATATTCTCCTCTAATTTAAGAATCTAAATCCTTCTTTGAAACTCCTATATAATTCTCCCCTAAGAATCCCTAGCACTCCTTTGATAAACCTACAAGATTCCCCAATCACCACTTCTAAAATTGTTCATTTCTCATCGCAACCAAACCTATAGAAATCCAAGAATCCTATCACTCTAAAGGCTAAATATATTATCATGCAACATATAATGGTTGTACCTATAGAAGGATATAATCAACCACTACCACCCCCACCGTGAATTCATCATTGGGTTGCATCTAGACATAGACCCTTATTTATTTCTCAAAACCTCCATGGTATACCCTAGAATTACCTCAAATTATTTCTCAAATATTATGGTGGGAAGGGAACCTCTGTTGAATATCATATGATTCCTTCCAACACTTTACAAATAATATTTTCATTGAACATGATGATGTGTTCATGAATATTTTTACTTAGACCTTGGAAGGAGATGTGTGAAAATGGTTCAAAACACTTCATGTTGCCTTGATTGGATATTAGTGGGATTTATAATCCACATTTATGAAACAATAGGGAGAAAAAAGGGACCACCTACACTATCTTACAAAATTTCTTTCTCTCAAGAAAGTAAATTTCGAATCGGTGGCATATTTTACTGCAAGATTCAAGAATTTGTTCAATTAAATTCATATAGATATCAGATCCACTTAATCAGCTGCAAATTTTACTTGTGTTAGGTAATTTATATCTAACGTTTCCATCTTGATTAGAGAAAGAAGGTCATCCATCCTACTCATCATGCAAGAAGATACCATTAATGTAGAGGGAAACATGACAGTTGGTGGGAAACTTGAACCAAAGTATGATCAAGATAAAATAAAAAAAGATAAGGAAAAATCAAAAGATGAGGTCGCTACCTTTCGAGGGGTAAAGGAGTCCCAAGAGGCCAAAATTGAGGAGATGTCTCGTATCATAAACCTATCAAATAAGGTGACCAAAATGGAACTAAAGGGCAGTAGTTCTAATAAACCTTCATAGGAGATAAGGCCAAGGAATACAACTCAATTCAAAACACCTTATAATCCCCAGATGATGTATAGATAAAGGAGGAATGAGGAACAACCCATTACACCTCCTTTCGGGGAGAACAACAACAATTATAATAATATTTATGATGTGTCCGTTAAATAAGAATATTTAGATCTTGAGTAAGATATGCATTGGCTCTAGGATGAATCCAATAACATGATCTTGACTTGGGATGCTTATGAAAATTATATGTTATGTAATTCATCTGATATGTAACAAGGACAAGAAAGTGAGTTTGACCAATCATCATCCTAGTAGTGCTTGTTTTTAGATACTCTTCAGTACAAAATACAAAGAAAATATGACCTAAGGCCTAGACCACCTCTAGAAAAATAGAATGCTGGGACTCCTATAATAAAATATCCCATAGATCATCCAAAATATAAAAATACTGCTAATTTTAATTTTGCCAAGTCCAATTTCCAGTCGAAACACAAACCCAAATAAGTCATGAGTTCCCGTGTTCCCAGGAAAAATGCTACAATTATGCCCCAAATACTAGAGAGTGGTGATAGAGAACAAGATAAAACTACTAAATCTTTCAATATTGAGCATGAATTAGGAAAGATTAAGATTATTGCCCATTTAAATGAGTTGGACAACAACCCCACCTATCAAAGAAAAATTAACAAGTTGTTTAATGGAACCGTGTCAATAGATCTGTAAGTTTTAAACATGTGAAGAGAATCAAAGCATACATATTATTTTAAACAAAATAGATATTATAGAACAACATTCATACATCATACACAGAGATTTATCTTGGAAACCCTTGACCAGGAAAACCAGCAAACCTTGGAGCCACACCTCTTATTTTTCATTATCATTATGGATTACTCACAATACAAAATATAGGTATTCTGCAACATCCAATAATACCCTAATCCATTAACTCAAATCCCTTAACCAATATTAAATTACATAATTTTATAAAAATCCTCAAAATAGTTGAAAATAGCCCAAAAACGTTTTGAACACATTGTGCTTGTAATCGAAAACTAAATGGTGGGGATCGGGAGGTGCATCGCTAACAGGAACACCCACCCCACACACACATATAAAAATAATATAACACATACCCAACAATGTCAACCATATACCTTGAATAATATAATGAATATTATACTGTCCAATATGGACGCCATATGAATGAGAAGGATGAACCCACAAATCCTTTCTCTATGACCCTTAGCATACACAACAATAATATTCTACATAACTAAATGTTTGATTTAGGGGCTTCACACAATTCAATGCCAAATATTATAATGGAGTAGATAGGTTTGGAAATAACAATGCCATACAATTATTTGTATATTTTTTATTCCATAAAGGTCAAGTGTATAGGAATGATGAAGGATCTAGTTGTCACACTATCACATCTCCCAACAAAGGGTATTATGATGGACATTGTGGTGGTAGATGTACCTACTAAATATGGTATTATACTATGAAGGAGTTTGTCCAAAACATTAAGAGACACAATGCAATTGGAAATGAAGCATGTTACACCAAAATCTTGTCATCTTGACCCATGTGTCAACCTTGTGACTAATCCCTAAATTTTCCCTGACTAAAGTGCATTGAGTTTGAAGTTTCTCCTATCTATTTTTCCTCCTCTAGGAGGGATGGTGCTCTTTCTCCTAAGGAAAGGTGCATCGGCACTCTTTCCCTTCATGCAAGGACTGCCACTGACACTCTTTCTCCTCATGCAAGGTGTGGTGGTGCTCTATCTCCTACTTCTAAGTGCACCAATGATTCTTAGAGGGGAAAAAACGAAGATTCGAGGCCCTTCTCTAAGGTGGATGAGGTGGAGGACCTTCCCTAGTTTCTATGTGAGGTGGAATTCAGTTCCCTAACCTATGGGGAGGATCCCTTAGACCCCTCCTCCTAATCCTCAACCTACTCTATCCCTTTATCCTTATAAATTGAACCTCCTCTCCATGATGAATATAGGAAGGACTATGATACTCTTATGCTGGTGGAATTTATAGGCGATCCCTATCATCTTTTGGGAGGAAAAATATCATCCTTTGGGACGCTACTATATTGATTTGGAGTCTGGGATTGGATTGTTGGATGGAAGTTTGTAGCTTTAAGGCTAGGTTGTGACACTCCTTCTCTATGTAATTCTATGTATCTCCTTGATTGAAGTAATACAAATATCTTTCCATAAATGTTAGTGTCTTGATGATGTTTAGAGATTTATTCCTTAATTGTTAGCTTATATCAATTCATGTTTAGATACACATGTATTGCTTTCCTGTTTCCACTTGCTCTATAGGGTTTTGCAGCTCAATATATGAAGGCTCTGGAGCTTGGATCAACAAAGAGAGAAGAGGATTTGCAGACCTCATGTAGTTGATCTATCTATTAACTTGCACTTCTATTTGATCTAGGAAAGTATATTGTATTATGTACTTGATTTGTTCTAGACCCACTTGGACTAGGGAGATCTGGCTTGAGTATGCTTGAGTAGATTTATCCACTAACAAAGTGTGTAGGTGAAACTAGAAGGTTGTATAAAGAGGCCATGTTTCCATATGTTATAAGTGATCAAAATAACCCAAAGGAATACCATCTTTATGCTACCGACAAGGACATGGCTTTCTACATTCTATCAATGAATGAATTTTTTGAGGATGAGTACTTTCAATATGATCTGCCTCAGATCCATAAGAATATCAATGACCAAGTATTTTTATGGAGTCTGAGTCAAAGATGAATTAGGGATTGGTGTCCTCTTGATTTCTGCTTAAGGAGAGAGAATCTCATTGTCCTAAAAATTGGAATTTGAAACCACTGACAATGCTACAAAATATGAAGCCCTTATTCTTTGTCTCCAAGCTAGCAAAAAATTAAATATAACTAACCTAGTTGTATTTGGATCCTCAAAATTTGTCATAAATCAAATCGAAGATATATATAAAACAAGACACCGGAATATGAGAGCTTACAGAAATATCTCCTAGGATTTGATAGAAAAATATTTTGATGCCTTCAACATAATTGAATTTCCCAAAGATATAAATCAACAGGTTGATTCTTTGGCCCTGAAATCCAGTACTTTCAAGACTCCAAAGAAACCAAAGTTGAAGTATGAATTTGAATTGATACACTGGCCATCCATTCTATATAATGTTAAATATTGGAAATTCTTTGCAAATGACCTGCAAATCAAGTAATTTCTGGAATTGGTTGATGAATTTTCAGTTATTAATATTTACTAGGGTGATGAAGAATAAGGGAAATATCAAACTCATCCCATGGATGGGACAACCCCAGAGATGAAAAACCAGATCATTAATCTTAAAATCTTGCAATTGAAAAAATATTTCATTCCAAAAGGACTAGTACCATTCGAACATCTTTTTAATAAAAATGATGTTAATGTCAATCTTGTTGTTCACACAAGGAATGAATATGTTAAAATTTTTGATATAGGAACCCAAAAAGATCCAAGGTACATCAAGCTATCCAAATTTCTAACTATTGATCAAAAAAATATGTATGTAACTATTTTTAAAGAATATATTGATTTTTTCACCTAGAACTATGAGGATCTAAAAACCTATGATACCTCCATCATACAACTTAGAATTCAACTTAAACTAGATGTTAAGCCAGTTAAGAAAAATCTTAGGCAATTTAATCCTGTTTTGGTATCTATTATTGAAAAAGGAGGTTAGTAGGTTTTTATATGATAAAATCATTATTCCCCCCAGATACTCAAAACGGATTACTAACCTTATGCCAGAAAAGAAAAAAAATTGGGGAGAATCAGTTGTGTGTTGATTTCAAAAACCTAAATGAATACTCCTTAAACGATAATTATTCCTTTCCAAATATATATGGACCACATTCTTCGAAAGGTCGTAGGATCAACTAGGATTTCAATGACGGATGGGTTTTCAGGCTACAATCAAGTAGCCATGCACCTAGATGATAAGGAAAGAAGATGATTTCACCACATCTTAGGGCACTTTAATGTATGACAAGATTCATTTTGTCTTAATCAATGTTGGTGCAAATTTTCAAATGGATATGTACATAGAATTTGTCAGTGAGAAAGATAAATTCATATTTATATACCTTGATGATATGATTGTCTTCTCTAAATATGATGAAGATCGCTTAAAGCATCTTGAGCAGACCTTCAAAAAATTCAAAAATATTGGCTTATAATTGAACCCAAAGAATTCCTTCCTTGATATGAAGGAAGGTCAAATGCTTGGCCATATTGTTTCCAAATTAGTGGTCAATATTTACCCAAACAAAGTGGCAACAATCAATCTGATAGACTTACCTACGAAAAAAAATGAAGTACAGTCTTTCATTAGCAAAATTTGTTGAACTTTGGTGTTGTCATTGATGTCAAGAAAGAAGCATGATGATGTCAAGAAAATATGCATGAAGACTTAAATCCAGTTTGAAGAAGTATATAGAATATTTCTATACAAGTCTTAGAAGCACACAAAACCCACTAAGTAATGGTCCTAGAATGTTAAAATCCCACAAAGTCAGTAATGATACAAAATATCACACCGACAAAAGAATAAGAAGCTTGACTGAAAATAAATAAGGGGTATCACTGACTCAAAGGAAACCCAACATGCGAACACGTCAACTGAGATATATTGGTATAAATAAGCAAGATATTGAAGTGTATTGAAGTAAGATTGAATATGAACAAATTGTAGTATTCTGAATTTGCAAGCTTCTAATTATTGGGGTATTAATGGCTCGTTGATCTTGAAGAATGAAATAGTAGAGAGTCGATAGCGCAAAGTAGAAACCTAGAGCAACAAACAATATGCGGAATCAGAAGAGTGTACAGAATTAAGGAAATGCATAGAATCAAAGCATCCTATTGAATCAAAATAGCGTGAAAAAACTCAAGTAGAGTATGAGGAAAGAGAACCAATGTGCAAGACCAAGACATAGTGTACAGTAACTAGATCAAAGAACAGAATAGACAGTGAAGCACATGATTATGCTAAAGATATGTAGTTGAAGTAAAGTGGTATGTGTGGAAATTCCATATCGAGATAGTGGATCACAGATCACAGATCATAGAATTAGATCTGAAGATAGTGTGACAAAAGTACATTTACATATATTCTTGGGTGGCAAGGTGGAGCAAGGGGGGAGTTAGAGCTTCATTCTAGTTGGAGTTGTAAAATAGGGTGGAAATACAAGGTAAGGATAGGAGATTGTAACCTCCTTTTAGGTTGGTTCCTGAACACATCAAGTAGGGTCTTGTGCAAAAGGATTGGTATCCTCTCAGGTTGGCCCCTGAACACAACAAGTTGGTTCTTGTACAGATGATAGCTTTCCTTACAGGTTTGTGCATATAACCATCAAGTTGGTTCTAGTATGTGGGATTGGTGTCCCAATCATATTGGTGTATGAGTTGGTGCTCACATCTCTGATATTGTTGTTTCTTATCTTTCTATGTAATCAGAAATATATATGTATATACAAAGTTACTTTTCACATTCTTTCAACATTGTGGTCTTTTATTGTTGTAGTAGTCATTTACCCAACATGCACACTTATTTGGTCAATTTTCTCCTATTTACCCACTATCCTAAGTTTAATTGACTTACTTGGCATGAGATGAGCACATTATGGCATCAACATGAGCACACCCATGCCCTCCTTCAGTCAAGGATGCCAACTAAGCCTTCTCCTTCATTCGGGGAGGCTAACTGGGCTTCCTCCTTCAAACAAGGAGCATTTCTGGGGCGATCTGAGTGTCATAAATGCACCTAGTTGCTAAATGATTGTTACAATGAATTAAACTAAGTTGTGAAGGTGCCTCCATTCATTATTTGATTATTTTTTGTCATTATTTATGAACGATAGCTAACACATGCACCTACAACCACTTCTGATGACATGTGTCACTTTAATTAACTCCACCGGAGCTACTTGGAGTTATGGATGCACTACATCCTTTAGTTGGACATGCAGTTACATGTGATGAGTCAATTTCAGTTAGACTTAGTTATCTATTGTAGTTCGATTTAGTTAGGACTTAGTGTGAGAGTTGGTTATTGATTAGTTCTGTGGTTAACTAAGTGTGTCGATTGTGGCTGACATTCAGTTAAGCTACATCCATTCATTCAATTCGAATGACCTCCTTGGGAATTCAAATTGTCTTGGAATTCATGCACTCTACATGACCATTGTATTGTACTATCATTATTTTATTGATTATACAGAGCTGCAACATTCTATTGCAGCACCATTATGCCATTTTCATGCTTAATTGTCTGAAATATCTTATGAGAATGTGTTTTAGTCCCTAGATTACTATGACATATTAATATAGTATCAGATCTCATGGAAAGACAAAGCTGATTCTCTTCAAAAACATGGTTTTTTACGGATCTTGCATGAAAAATTGAGCAAAAACTCAAATTCCGTCACTGCACCAGAAGCCGAAGGTTTACCACTTAATGCCCCAAGTAAAGGAATTTTTTATCAAGTTTGCTTGATTAATTATGCTAGGTGTGATGAAAACCTAAAATGTGTAGGTTGTTCGACCTTATGGTGACTTTATTGTTTTGATTTGCAGGTTTTATAGGTTCACTCCATTCGCTACAACAGTTTGATATGGCTTCTTCCATAGAAATTTCGACTCTATTCAATTTCCATCAATGGAAAGGAGATATGGAGATCCAGCTATGTGCCAGAGGACTCTACCGGGTCACCATGGACACAGAAGAAGAGCCTCCTCATGTTATAGATAGGGCTATATTTTTGAATAAGAAAGATAAATCTTTTGGTTTCTTGTGTCTCTTTATCTCCAAGGATCTTCTATTCCACCTCTCAGGATTGAAGACTCCGAAAGATATTTGGGACCAGCTTGCCTCCTTGTATGGAAAATAGGATGACTTAAGGGTTTATCATCTTGAAAACGAGTTGATGTCTCTTCAACCTAGAAATTTTGAGACCCTTAACGATTTTTTCACAAAATTAAAGTATGTAGTCCTTCTACTGAAGCAGTGTTAGGTGAAGAAGGAGGATGATCAGCTCATCCTCGCCATTCTCTCAATTGTTCGATGTTTGTTTCTACATTTCATGCATGGAAGCTCACAACCCATGGATGGAATATTCCTTCACTCAATGCCTTCATTGAGTCCCTAACAAGTGAGCATTATAAGCTTGTCCAGATGGAGATCATCAGATCCTCCTGTAATCAAGCCCTCTTTGCTTCGGGACCCAAGGATCTAAAGGGGAAAGGAAAGCAGCTGAAGAAACTCAAAACCAAATTTGAAGCTCCTAAGCCTAAAGTTCAAAACCAGCAGGAAGAAGAGCCTTCTGACTTGAAGAAGAACAAAAACAAAGGCCACCATGGGAAGGAAAAAATCAAGTGTTCATATTGCGGGAAGGGCTTCCACCCTGAACATGCCTGCATGAAAAAGAAGCTTGATGAAGCTACTTCTCTCCTTGAGAGAAATAACATAAATCTTCCTAAAAGATTTTGGAGGAAATAAAATCAATGTTGGGAGAACCAGCATGAAAGAGGTCATGCTCTCATGGCAAGCACTTCGAAGTCCAAGGCTATACTCATAGATTTTGGAGCTTAGAACCACATGATGGCCAGAAAAGACTCTTTCTCTTCTCTTGACTCTAGCAAGAGAATTCCCATCCACATGGGAGATGACTCGACCATCATCTCAAAAGGACAAGGTACAGTAAATCTTGAGCACGGTTATTTTTTCCAATGTTCTGTATGTACAATCTCTTGCATCAGACCTCCTGGGTGTCTATCAAATGACCCATACTGGAGTTCCCAAGAGAGTATCCTTCATCCCAGAGGATGTAGAAATTACTGAACTTGCATCCGGGAAACTTGTGGCAAAAGTATCTGTAAATCATCATGCAAAATCCTATGATTTTTCCCATTTTGTGGAGGATGCAAAGCCCATAGCTCTATTAACTCATGAAAATGAGGTTAGTAGGCTCTGGAATGAGAGGTTTGGACACCTAAAATTCAAATACTTGTATCAATTATAGAATAATTCCACGTTTGAAAGCCTCACAGTCATCAAATCTACCACCGGAATTTGGAAAGGTTGTATTTTGGGCGAGCATCCTGACCATAACTTTGATTAGGGGAAGGCAAGCCGAGCATCAGAAATTTTGGGGTTGATTCATTATGACATTAGTTTACCAACACCCATCACATCCTTAAATGGATCTCAGTATGTTCTCACTTTTATAGATGATTTTTCTAGGTATATATGGTCCTTCTTCATCAAGAAAAAGTCAAAAGTCTTAGAAAAATTCATTGAATTAAAAGCAATGATTGAGAATGCATCTGGGGAAAAGATAAAAACTTTGAGATCTGACAAAGGTAGGGAAGATATCAGTAATTATTTGCTGCATATATGTTCCAAAATTGGTATTCATATCCAACATTCATTCCCCTACACTCCCTAGCAGAACGGTGTAACGAAGAGAAAGAACCGGTCTCTCAAGGAGATAACCACTTGCATGCTGGAAGCCAAGAAGTTGGCTGAAAATTTATGGGCTGAGTCCATGAATGCTACTGTATACATTCAAAACAAAGTGCCTCACTCATCAATGAAAGGAAATACCCCTTTTGAATCCTACTTTGGAAACAAACCGGATGTGTTGAATCTCAGGGTGTTTGGGTCCACTGCATGGGCCTGAATTTCGCATGATAAGAGGAAATATTTGCAACCGCAAAGTATTGAATGTTTGTTTATTGGATATCCTGATGAATATAAAGGTTTCAAGCTTCTAGATATTAGAACAAAATAAATCATCATTGAAAGAAGTGTCTGGTTCAATGAGCCTCTTCAAGAGGTAGAACTAGTGAAGGAGAAAACTGTTGAATTTCCTTCCTATTCTACTGCATATTTGGATGATGAAATTGGGGGTGATGAATCTAATTTGGAACCTGATTTGTAACCTCTGATATCTGCTATCAGTGACCAAAAAGCATTAAGTTCAACTTCAGAACCTAAAGTGCAAACACATCTCCCAACTTGGGCCAGACAGACACTTTCTTCCGTCGGTCACAACATTGGAAATCCTAATGGTCCAAGAAGAACCCAGTCCAATTTCCAAAGAGAAGATATTGTGCTCTCTTGTCATGAACCTTTTCTGTCTGAAACTTGTTATTTAATGATAATTTCAGATCCTAAGTCTCACTACCATGCTCAGAAATATACGATATGGCAAGATGCCATGGACGAAGAGATGGATTCTCTTCAAAAGAATGATACTTGGGACCTATTTTCTCTTCCTCCACGGAGGAAATTAGTTTAATGCAAGTGGGTGTTTCAAAAAAAGGTTGCTGATGATGGAAGCACCTGAAAATATAAGGCAAGGATTGTTAACCCAAAAAATCCCTCACTCAGCTCTACATGGCCTACACCACCCAAGGACACCCATACACGACCCTCATTTGACCCCATTTAACCCCCACACCCTCAAAAAATATCAAAAATATGCAAAAGGGCTTAAAATCCCCTAAAAATTGACAAAAAATCTCTCATAGGGGCTAAAGCCTCCAAAAAGGGGCTAAACCCCCTCAAAGGAGCCTAAAACCCCCAAAAGAGATAAAGGTTGAGTGAAAGGGGCTAAAATCCCAAAAAAGGGGCTAAATCCATGACCAGGGGCTTAGAACCCTAAAAAAGCTATAAATAGAGGGGTGGGGGTCACTCTCAAAACATTCCTTCCTTGCATACTGTTATGCTACTCGAGTGAGTGTCTTGAGACCATTTTTCCTCTCAAGCCATTCACCCCCCCACTCTTCCATCCTCCCATTGAGCCATAGCTCCACCAATACAAAGAGAGGTGCTCTCCCAAGCTAGGGCATGGTGGCCCATTTCCACCTAAAGAAGGTATAATTTCTATTTTATGGTGTTTATTTTAGTTTTTCTAACATATCTTTGCTTGTAGGTTTATGGCCTAACATGTTCTTGCAGGTCTCCATTGTTGTATGCAGGGTCTTGGAGCTTAACCCATAACCTTGTGTGCAGAGGTGTTTTCTTTGTATTTTTGTTCTATTTCATTTCTATTTCATTTTTCTTTCACAACAACTAGGAACCCTACCCTTGCGTCCTATAGACAGAAGGTATCCATTCCTGCTTTGTAGTGAGGGAGAAATCCCTGCTACATAACTGGCAACCATACCAAGTCGATCCCACAGGATCCCTGGGTTTTATTTTTGTAGTTTATTTTCATTTGCCCTAGTTTAAATTTCTGTCAAATCTAACTTAGATCTCTGTTTTTCTGCATTTCTAGTTGCTTTCGAGCCTCCAGAAGGCCAATCCGAGCCCATTTTTCCATAGTACAGGTTACTGTTGGCCAAATCTGGCTTAGGATTAGAAAAAATTCACCTTTCAGACCAGGTCGCTCTTATCGGGCCGATAGGTGCGACCAGGTCGTTCATTTTTCCCCAAAACATGCAACCCCCTCCCAAAAGTCATCCTGCTTCTGTCTGCAAGTTCTGAGTGACCCCCTCACCTGTTTTTGGGAAAATTTGGTGACCCCCTCACCAAATTTGACCCGAAAAGAGTGATCTGTCTCTCAAATTTTGATTTTTAAAAATTAAGGACTATCAGTGCGGCTCAACCGCCTCTTTCCATCAAATCTGTTTTTGTTTCTGTTCATTATTTGCTCATTTTATTTGCAGCATGTGTAAATCAATGATAAATGAAATGGTTAATGGATTAATGAACATGATCAAAGCTTGATTAAAAATTACTGTAATTAAAATCAACATCTTTCCTAGCCCTTCCTCCTCTACTCAGACATCACCCTTTGGGGTATTCTGGGATAAGATGAAGGGTGAAGCCCATATAGTAATAGGCACTTCACCTATCATTTTTCAAAGCCACTAAAAATGGGTGACTTGGAAGGTAGAGGGGGTAGTAGGCCCAAGGGGGCTCATGACGCTCAGTGTCCTCCCTGTTGACTGACCTTGCATCTAGAGGGTGAGCTGTGGATCTATGGATGGGATTAGTCCCATTGTGTTGAGAGCCCAACACCCTTTCCTGGTTGAAGATAAATATAGGTGCAAGGTAGTCACCTAGTCAGGCTATCATAGTTCAAATTCACAAATGGTACATGTGTAAATTTATGATTATCATTTGCTGCTTTCATTGACAATGTTCTGAAATCTACGGAATATTCATAAACCATTTAAACGGCCACTAAGCATAACATAAATACAAAATAAATACACACAAACCATACCATATAAACCAACCAAGCTCAGTTCATGATGCTGAGTGAGAAATTAAAAGTTACAATTTACACTAAGTCAAACATCTGCAGTATTTGATGAAATAAGTCCCTGACTGCCTTAACTATGGGAAGTACTTGGGCTCAACCCAGAAACTCATTTTGAGGAGTACCACGGGAACCCTAAAGTATCTGGCCACTGAGAGGAATTGCCAAGTTAAACGAGAAACGACCCCCACCGATTGACTAGCACTCTTGTGAGGAAAAATCCAAGTGTTGTCTTCTAACATTCTTGTTGGTGGAGTGACCACCTAAAGCCAATAGGAATCCATTAAAACCGAGGTCCAAAAATCATCACCATATTTCACCTTTTTTACATACAAATCAGACACGATTGATCCCCCACGTTCTTCCTCATGCCTGAGAGGTGACCCACCACAGTTCGGGTCCTTGAACCAACACCGTCGAGACCATCCTTGACAACCCTCTACACCATCAAAAGGCCACAAAGCCTCTGATTTAGACTCGGAATCATACCAATCTGAGCCATACTTGAATAATGTACCATCAAGCCCCATGGCTGGTGCAAACCTAGATCAATTTTTCGGCGTAGTGATTGGAAGTGGACCCATGTCTAGACCCCACACCACCACCAACACCTCTATTGGTGGTCCTAGCACAGTCATGCAAACCGTCATAAGCCAGCTACCACCACCCATACTGACCAGTCAAGTTGTCCCACCTGCAACACGTGGGGGCAGTGTGCCTTCCACTCACACTGTCCCACTTGGCATGCCTAAGGGCAGTGGCCCTTCCACCTACACTGCCCCTCCTATCACACATGGGGGCAGTGGCCCTTCCAATCACACAATTTTGTTTACCACACTTGGGGGCAGTGTCCCGTCCACAACGGTGCCACAAGTACCCCTAGTTATGTAGGTGCACCATGTCCCTATAAACCCTATCATGATTGTTTCCCCATCCCACATCAACCTTGGGTCAAACCTTCCTTTCATGGCATGTCTCAACTTGCTTGACTTGGCACAATTAACAAATGAGCCTATCCACCATCAAACGTTTTGTCCTCCCATGCCAACCAAACTTCCCTCAGACGTTCCCAATTTTGAAGGGAAGGTAGGGGAGTGCCCCAAAAACCACATCATGACATTTCACCTATGGTGCTCATCAAATAGCATTGTAGATGATTCGATTAGGATTCGAATGTTTTAATGCACCCTCACAGGTGCTGCAGCCAAGTGGTACATTGAGCTACCACAAGCCAAGTACCTGGATTTCAACTCCCTGGCTTTCATGTTCCTACAATATTTCCAACTCCCCGTTAGATACAACGAAGGGATGGAGATCTTGTTATCTTTCCGCCAGAATACTGTGAACCATATAACTGACCACATCCATGAGTGGCGGTGATTCCATAGTTTGTGCAAGATCCAACTTGATGACAGGATCTTCCTGGATTGGTTCCTAAAAACCTTTCTACCACCTACAGCAAAGGACGTCACATCTAAGTGTCCCCAATCTGAAGAGGAGGCCATCTTGAAAGCCCAGCAGTTTGATCTGATCTATGCATAGTCTTGATACCTTTACACTATCATTCCAAATGCTCCCCATGCAAGCACCTCTTACCGGGATGCACCAGGGGAATCCCATGCTGCAGATGGAATCATAGGTTCTATCTTTCACCAACCACAGCACTGTCTGACACCACCTACAATACCACCACAACCAAGCAACACCCCTAGTGTTGCGTACCAAAACCAAACTCTAGACTATGCAAGAATGATTTCCCAGTCCGGAGCCACAATTTCTTATGCACAACCTGTGCCACCGCAGCAAGCCCAAGCATTAGCTTGGCCAACACAGCAATACGGAGAATAAATGCCCACATTTGTGGCACCGACACCCACCCAATTCTACTATTCACCACAAGTGCAAGTTGTTCAAGCCCCCGTCCTTGCTCCACCTGCTCCATTGGGATAGTTTTTTTCTCAACAAAACCGTCCCAACCAGCCAGCCCCCAATAACTAATAAGGGCAAGCCAGGAATAATCGACCCCAGAACCAAGGAAACAATCAACCATAGGAAGGCAGTCAACAACCAAATCCTTCCAACAATGTCATGGCGAACCGACCAGCCCAAAATCCTCAATGACCAAATGGACCAAGATACAACGCTTCATTGTATACAAACCAACCGTGCACACTATGTGAGATCTATGGGCATTACACATATGAGTGTCCCTTCATGGGTCGCACCAAATAGGCCATTAGAAACGAGGTTCAACATGCCACCAATACAATAGACCAAGCCCAACCCAACCCATCACCACCAGGACCTCCTCCTATGCTGCTCCAAAACCCATTACTTATCCAAGGATTGGTGGAAACCGCACCCCCTCCCCAACCCAATCCCAACGCTTTAGGGGCACCTCCCACAGTAGAAACAGGTGTCCACCACCTCCTTGCTATGACAACTAAAGAGGTAAATTTACAAACAAGAAGAAATCAGTATGGAACCAACACCAAACCTGCTGACACATTAGCGGCATCTATGTCTAAAACAACCAATGCACCTCTTTAGTTACCCCCTTTCCCATTCCCCCCCTTACATCGAGTTGCCAACAACACCACGGCTAGAGCTGCTGTCAGCTACACCATCGTGGATGATTTTTCCCAAACACCTATTGCCATTTCTGCTCTTGAGGTACTCAAAACTTGCCCATTGTAGCGGAAATCCTTACTAGCGACCCTTGGTGCTGTGGACCCGTCAGACTCCAATTTGATCACATTTGACAAGAAGAATGGAGAACTATGGATTCCATCAACCATTTCCTTCCAAATCCTATTGTCTATCTGGAATTTGGTCATACACCGATGCATAGTGGATGAGGGGGCATCTACGTGCGTTATGTCTACCCTAGTCTGGAAGAAGCTTGGATCCCCAATTCAGCAACCATCCTCTACAACTCTGCAGGCTTATGATGGCCATCCCACTAAAGCCCAAGGAATCCTCCCCCATGTCCCCATCACATTGGCCGAGAAGATAGTACTGATTGACATAGAGGTTTTCAATGCTCAATTGGACTATAACCTTCTCCTCGAAAGAAGTTATATGTACGCCATGAGAGATGTAGCATCAACTGTTTTTCATCTCATGATTTTTCCCCACGAAGGGAAAATCATGATGGTTGACCAACTAACTTATCATGATCCACAAGGGCTAATGGCACCCACCAACATTATCCCTACAATCAACACCATTGATCCGCAAGGGCTGACCACACTCGCCAATGTTATCCCCACGGTCAATGCCATGGTAGACAACATACCAACCTCCCCTTTGTTGAATGTGGGCCCTGGGTTGTTTTTCGATACCACCATGATGGCTTCTTTCCCCTTAGTGTCACCACTACTGACACAATATGAGACTGTGGATTTTTGCATGCTCTCATCCAGCACTGCTGCACCCAAACAACAACCGCAACCGCGGCCCAAACTGCAACTGCAACATTGTCCATAGCCGCAACATCAACAGTAGTTGCAACATCATCCACAGCCACAGCATTACATGTAGCTGCAACCATAACCTCATCTCCACATACAACCATCAGGGAGTTATCTGGGCTCCTCTCAAGTCCACACAATTCCCTTCCTCTTTCCCCTGCCTGGTGTCATGAGTAAGCCAGTAATGGCCACCTTAAACTTACCCAACTTTACATTGGGAATTACCGTGTGGTATCTTGATCCACTAACTCAACCACCAATGCCCTAGGTATTTTTAACCCCCGTACAACCCATTGCGATCGAAACTCATCCTCCACCCGGCCCGCAGAAACCAACCACCGCACCCGCACCACCCCAACCAAAAAGGGCCAGGGGAAAAAACATGAAAGCTGACGTTGAACCTCAACAAATCCCACCTTGTTCCATCAGAAAAGAACAGGGACATCCAACTCAAATTTTCCCTAAGATTCCCATAATCTGCACACATTTGGATGCATGGATACAATGGAAAACCTCCCCATGGTTGAAATTCCAAGCGGGCCAATAGTGAGAAACAATTCATTGAGAACAAACCATGCTTGCACCCTTTGCGGATTGTATGGACATTATTCTCAACACTACTAAGACTTGTCTAAGTTCTGAATGGCTTCAGCCAACCTTTGACAACATTTCCTTGAATTTGAGATCACCTTGATCGAAGAAGTTCACCCCCCACCTCCTTCTTGGGACACCATGTCCATTTACATGATGTCTAGTTCTACCAACCCTCTTGTCTCCACCACTCATCAGACCTATCTCTTCATTGCTTCCGTAATGATGAGGAGATACTTGAAGCCTTAACCACCCCAGAATACCCATGGGACGACATGCACCATTGCTCCTTCTTCCTCCCCGAATAACTTGTATCGCAGTCAGACTGGTTTTTCGTGGAAACCAAAGATTTCATTCATGGGAAAGTTGACTGGTTCAAAAACCCCATTCCAACACTAGACACCTTCAAAGAAGGGAACATGGCCAACATATCACCAACCATCAAAATCAACATCTCAACCAATCCTGAGGTTGTTGAAGAAATCATGCTGGGGGCATCCTGCTCCGTGGAGGAAGTCGCTGCCTACAAAGCTCTCTTCCAAGAATTCTGTGACATCTTTGCTTGGTATTACACTGAAATTCCTGGTTTGGATCCATCCATCATGGAACACCACATTGACACATGGCCCGATGTGGCCCCTGTATGCCAAAAGCAATGGCCCATCCCTCCTTTCAAAGTGGTCGCGGTCAAAGCCGAAATAGAGAAGCTATGCACACTCGGCTTCATTTACCCCATTGCATACACCACTTGGGTTTCTAATCTTATTCCTATGAATAAAAAATAGGGTATCATCTGTGTTTGCATAGACTTCCGCGATCTAAATGTAGCGTGTCCCAAATACAACTTTCCAACACCCTTCATCGATCAAATTATTGATGCATGCGTTGGACATGAGATCTTTTCCTTCATGGATGGATTTTCTAGATATAACCAAATTCAGATCCGGAAACAAGATTGTTACAAGACTGCATTCACAACCCCATGGGGCACATTCACTTATCAAGTAATTCCCTTTGGTCTAAAGAATGTTGGAGCCACCTTCCAGTAGGCCATGACATATTGTTTCCATGATCTAATCCATATCATCTTGGTCTACCTGGATGACCTTATCGCTCGATCACCAAAACCAGCACAACATATAGGCGACTTGTGGCAAGTCTTTTTGTGATGCCGCAAGTACAAAATTCACCTTAATCCCCTAAAATGTGTTTGTTGTGTCCGAGTAGGCCGGCTACTCAGGCTCATCGTATCTCACAAAGGGATAACGGTAGACCCCCTCAAAGTTTAGGTTATCCTTGATCTTCCTTCACCAAAAACTCGGCACCAACTACAGTGCCTCCAAGGCAAGGCCAACTTCCTTCGCTGCTTTGTACCAGAGTATGCAACAAAATCCCATAGATTCATTTGCATGCTCTGCACAAAAATCCCCTTTGTTTGGGATCAGCAAGCACAAGAATCGTTTGATGCACTCAAGCAATCCCTGGCTTCTGCACCATTACTCTCAGCACCAGACTTCACCTGAGACTTCATTCTCTATGTATCATCCTTGGACAATGCCATTGTTGGAGTCTTGGTCCAAGAAGATGATTCTCACCATGAGCACATGATTTATTACATCAGTTAGAACCTCACAAGTCCCCCACTATGATATTCACCACAAGGAGAAATTGGCCCTTTCCGTCGTCTTCTTGACTCAGAAGTTGCACCACTATATCATTGCAAACCATAATCGTGTAGTGGATGATTCAAACCAAATGCGGTACCTCTTAAGCCATCACCTTCTACAAGGTCACGCAGCTAAGTGGGTAGTTGTCCTTCAAGAATTTGACTTAGAATTCGTTTCCCCAAAAATCACAAAGGAACTCCCATTGGTCGTGCTCATGACCGACCTACCCCCATTAACCATGTCATCACCACCTAAGGATGACCTCCCTGATGATTTTCTATTCGTCATATCCACGGAGGACCCATGGTATGGGGACATCCTTCTATATTTATGAACACAGAAGTTCACAGTGCACTTAAACCGTGAGGATAGGCAACACAGCCAACATCAAGCCATTCACCACTTGTTGATTGGAGATGTTTTGTATTGTCAAGGCATTAATTCCATCCTACGTCGTTGCCTCACCTGTGACGAGGCCGATACCATCCTCAACGATTGTCATAGTGGAGCATGTGGTGGCCACCTTTCAGGTCTGGAAACCACCTAGAAGATTCTACATGTCAGCTACTTTTGGCCTTCTATATTTGCTGATTACATAGAGGCAGTCAATCATTGTCGCATCTGTCAGCTCTTTTCCCCAAAGGCAAGAACCCCCCTTACACTGTTACACCCAGTAGTCACAGTCGGACCCTTCTACAAATGGGAAATCGACTTCATGATAATCAACCCTACCTTGGCCAATAGTCATAAATACATCATTATGGCAGTTGATTACTTCACTAAGTGGGCTGAGGCCATGCCCACATTTGATTGCAAAATTTAAATAGCGGCATGCTTCTTCTTCAACCATGTTATTTCATGATTTCATGTTCCTAAACAGTTGATCTTAGACCATGGTACACACTTTGAGGGCATTGTTTGGGCTGAGCTGTCAACCATGTTGAAATTTGAACACCAGTACTCATCTTCCTACTACCCGCAGGGCAACGGCCAAGTTGAAGCAGTTAACAAAATCATCAAAACAATGCTCCAAAGGATGGTAGGAAACCATAAAACCAAATGGCATCACATGTTGTTCTCTGCCCTATGGGATTATCGCACATCCACAAAAACCGCAACCGGTTTCACCCCTTTCTTCCTAGTACATGGCGTTGAATCAGTACTCCCTATAGAGTGCCAGATCATGTCCCTCCTATTAATGTAATTGTAACTTCGAAATGTATTCACTTCTATTTCTTATGTATTATACCCTGATGTTTATTCCGGGATGTGTCTGTAATGTTTGAGTCATGTCATGCCCCGATGTTCCTATAGAGAGTTTCTATAATGTAAACAAGTCATGTCAAGTCAATGCGGGTAACCCTCCTATTGTTCAAGGGTTAAAGTCCCTGCAGTTCTGGGGTTGTTAGACTCACCTAGTGAAGTCGGCCCTAGTAGGGTTTAGTCAAGTTCGAAATCAATATAAATAAAGAGCTAGCCTCTCTATTTATCACACACTCACTCACACTTAGTTGTAGTGCATAGCTAAGGAAAAATAAGTCACTGGGGCTAAGAAGAAAGGTTACTGTTGTCGGGAGATCATCTTACTGTTTGGGTTTTACTTTTGGTGTTGATTCTATCTCTAAGGAAGTTGCGAGCTTTTCTCCATTTATGGTTTCCCCAAGGAAAAACACTGTGTTCATTGTCTCTTGTGTTTGATTGTTGTGCTTGTTATTCTCTTAGTTAAAGATCCTAATATAATGCTAGCTTAATGTTAAAAATCTAACACCTCCACCTCGCGATAGAACTCCTCCCTGATACTTCACCTTTGGAAGAACGACTCCTCCAACTTGAGGAAAACCATAGAATACCACTGAGCTTCCCTCCAAGCCATTGAAGCAGCAAAAACATGATCAAAGGCCCATTATGACTCCCATGTCCACCCTTGCACCTTTAACAAAGGAGATATGGTTCTAGTCTATGACCAACAAAATGACAAGTTGGGCAAAGGCAAGTTCGAGTCAATTTGGTATGGCCCATATGTCATCCATCATTGCCTTGAAAAAGGGGCATATGCCCTTATTGACTATGATGGAAAGCTCTTGGAGAACCCCCGCAATGGGCTCTACCTCAAGATATTTTACGCTTAACATCACCAACGAGTCACTTGATTTCCCTTTTTTTTCAACATTTTTTCACCACAAATCACAGGCAGCACCATTAGATGCTAATCCAAAGTCACCTAGAGCCTATTCGAGACACCTCTCACACCTCTGGGCTAAAATTTTGTCCTCTATCACCTTATGAGATCATCATCTCATGTTTAACAAGTAATTTTTGGGACCACTTCCTGAAAGTTACCTCAATTTACGAGCCACAACATGGTGATACAAGTGTCATTGGACCTATACTTGCATCACACTTTCCTACCGCCACTCATGCAGGTTCTCGGGCCACCACCCGTAAGGCACATCATTTTGGTTTTTAATACATATATACCTACTCCATCCACCACACCTTATGCGGATCTCTGGACCATCGTCCAGAAGACGAATCATTCCCTTTGCATGAATTTGGCATATAACTACCTCCATACTTGCACTCACATCACATGTAGTCAAGTCCTTCCACCACAACTCACACACGACTCTCTTGACCTCTGTCTAATATTGACCTCGATTTGCATGACTCTACTGTACCGAATCGTACTCCTCTACTGTGATCTATCTCGTGCATGTATTGGTATGATTAAGAGCCACCTGCTCCATCCATACTGCACGGATGACCTTTGAACCACTGTCCACTATCCTAACATGGGGCACCGCCTGTGCCACCAGAATCGGTTAACCATACTAGAGTTTCTTTTAAGATCTTTTCTGACTCCTAAAAGAATGAAAAGATGGTCGAGCACAACTGATTCCTTTCTTGCTCGTTAAAGTATAGGAAAGGGCATCTACATCGTCTCGTTTATCTCATTTTGCAGACTATGTAGACCATCATATGAAAAGGACCACCTTGGCATATTCAAGCCAAGACCATTCCCCTCTGCATACTTTTATGCTTTCTTGGGAAAAAGGGCAGAACTTTATGAAAATTTCACCATGGGTTTTCGTTAAGCTCTTTTTCCAGCCTTCTCATCAAGAAAATATTGTCGAGCAAACTTGGTCTCATTCATGTTCATAAAAGTATATGAATGACCATCCAGTCAGTATAGGTTTAACCTTTTCCAGCCTGACTGGACTACCAATGGTAAAGAGGTCTCTCATCCCCTAAAGGATGGGCGAGCTCTCTTGTGTATACTTTTATCCTTTTTCAGGCACAGGAGACTAGCAACGAAAAAGAGCCCCCACTGGAGTCTTCTTCATGCTTTCAGACTTTCTAAAATTGAAAGCACCATCGAGCATTTACTTTCTCAGGCTCGCCAAAAATCCACGAGATCGTACCACAATGGTGTCTCTAGACACCACCCCACAAATAACAGTTTGGCAACATTCCCACTTTAGGTCGCCTTTGTTCAAAGTACTCTGCAATGTGTCTTCCTTGGATACCATCAATACCAAAAGTATCTACATCCCCCAAGTATTTCCCATCTGCAGTGGCATTCCTAGTATTACAACTCTGATCCTATTCCCATGAGTCAGTTTCATTTGTTTCCTGGTCTGCCATGCCGCCATACTCTGAACAAAGGAATTTTGAGTCTACTACACTCCCTCTTCCCCTATTCATCTCTTTCCCTTCCCCCCCCCATTCAGTGGTTCATTCCTCAGATTGTCTCACATCTTTCGGTTATCTCCCTCGCACTTTTGGTTAAGGAAACACCATTTCCTTGACCAGGGGTAGGTCTTGCTTGCTCTATCAACGACAACACATGTATTCCAAAGGATAGACCCAGAGGTCCCTATATCCTAGTTTCATTAACCTCATTGATGAGTTCCTTGGACCACTTGAGAGGAGTCCTTAATGCCTCTCGGGATGGTTGTTTCTCATGTGCTCGACTCCAACTACATCATCACACCGTTGAGATTCGTATAGGGTATTGGTCCGTGAAGTATTTGGTCGAAGACCCCGGATGTCACCTGACTCTAGCACATTGATGAGTCTATTCGAGGGACCTAAATAGGTTTATGTCCCTTATGATTTCTGGGTTGCGTTGTAGACAGTGTTCAGACGCCCCAGCAGTGCTTCGATATAGATTTATGATTGATGCAGCATACTTGTACCACAAATACTCTAACTCTCCATCAGTGAGTCCATACAGCTATGTACCATTCCAGATACAGCAGGCTATTAGTCATGAAGATATAGCATTCCATGAGAATGTCATGGTTCCAATGTAGCAGTTCTTCATATCAGTATTGTATTCAGCCTCTCAATCAGGAAACCACAATGTATCATCAGTTGTACATGATCGGCTCTCGTATTATAGAGCATAGATCACATTATCCTTTTGACATTGTTATGAGCATGGGGATGCCCACCTCATCCATATACATGTCACACATTATTTGTATCTCACCCATTGATGGGAACCATATTAATACAAAAANCCACTCCACAGTAAATCCTATAATGTTCGTCAGCCATACAATGAGCTCCTACCCTCACACATCAGAGGGAAATATGTTAACCCAAAAAATCCTTCACTCAGCTCTACATGGCCTACACCACCCAAGGACACCCATACACGACCCTCATTTGACCCCATTTGACCCCCACACCCTCAAAAAAGCTCAAAAATATGCAAAAGGGCTTAAAATCCCCTAAAAAGAGCCAAAAAATATCTCATAGGGGATAAAGCCTCCAAAAAGGGGCTAAAACCCCTCAAAGGAGCCTAAAACCCCCCAAAAGAGCTAAAAGTTGAGTGAAAGGGGCTAAAATCCCAAAAAAGGGGCTAAAGCCCTGACAAGGGGCTAAAGCCCTGCCAGGGGCTTAGAACCCTAAAAATATATATAAATAGAGGGGTCGAGGTCACTCTCAAAACATTTTTTCCTTGCATACTATTATGTTTCCTGAGTGAGTGCCTTGAGACCATTTTTCCTCTCAATCCATTCACCCTCCCCCTCTCCCATCCTCCCATTGAGCCATAGCTCCACCAATCCAAAGAGAGGTGCTCTCCCAAGCTAGGGCATGGTGGCCCATTTCCACCTAAAGAAGGTATAATTTCTATTTTATGGTGTTTATTTTAATTTTTCTAACATATGTTTGTTTTCAGGTTTATGGCCTAACATGATTTTGTAGGTCTCCATTGTTGTATGCAGGGTCTTGGAGCTTAACCCATAACCTTGTGTGTAGAGGGGTTTTCTTTGTATTTCTGTTCTATTTCATTTTTCTTGCACAACCACCAGGAAACCTACCCTTCCATCCTATAGATAGAAGGTAGCCATTCCTACTCTTTAGTAAGGGATAAATCCCTGCTACAAGGATGGTAGAAAAAGGGTGCTCCCAAGGCCAAGGAGTGGACTACCATGAGACCTTTGCACCGGTTGCAAAAATGGACTCCATCCGCCTAGTTTTGGCAATTGTTGCATCCAAGCACTGGGAAGTGCATCATATGGATGTTATGTCTGACTTTCTACATGGATATATTCATGAGGATATATACATGAAGCATCCCGAGGGTTACATTTCAGATTCATCTTTGGTTTGCAAACTAAAGAAGTCATTATACGGGTTAAAACAGGCCCCAAGAGAGTGGTATTCCAAGAAGGAGGCCTTCCTTCTCTCGCAAAACTTCCAAAGGTGTAAATCAGATATGAATGTGTATCTACAGTAGTATGATGCTCATTTGCTTATTATTTTTTTATATGTTGATTATCTCTTGATTACTGGTAGCACATTTTCTTCCATTTCAGTCATAAAAACTTCCCTCCATGATGCATTTGAGATGAGCGATTTGGGGCTCTTGAAGCAATTTTTGGGGCTTGAAATTGCTCAAAATTTTGATAGGATCATGGTTACTCAGTATAAATACATATCAAACCTATTAGTAAAGTTTAACATGGCTGAATTTAAGGCTGCTCCATTCCCTTTCCTTCCAGGGATCAGCCTTGAAGAAGGAAACAACACTCCACCCATGGATTGCACAATCTACTGCCAGCTGATTGGTAGCTTGCTTTACTTGACTCATTCTAGGCCTGATATATGTTATGCCATGAATGATATATCAATATACATGCAGCAGCCTCATGATATTCATTGGAATGCATCCAAGAGGATCCTCCAGTATATTCAGGGCACCAGGACCTACGGCATTCACTATGCTGCAGACTCTGAGCTAGAGTTGGTTGGTTACACAGATTCAGCTTGTGCGAGAGATTCTATTGATCAGAATTCTACTTATGGATATGCATTCATTTTTTTGGGTGGCCCTATTTTCTGGTCTAGCAAAAAGCAGGCTGCCATTGCATTGTCTTCAGCAGAGGTCAAGTACCGAGGAGCGGTGAATGCTTGCATCCAAGCTATTTGGTTGCAAGGCATTCTTTCAGAGTTTGATTTTGGTAGTACTTTGTCCATTATTCTCTTTTGTGACATTCAAGTGCTATTAAGATCTCCACAGATCCAATTACCAGGCAGAGGACCAAGCATGTAGAGATACCCATGCACTATATTAGGGAATTGGTGCATGACTAAACCATCATTCTACAATACTACCCTAGTGATGAGCAGATTGCATACATATTCACCAAGATATTTTCAGAGAATAACTTTGCTTACCTCCATTCACTGTTGGGGGTGATTTCATCAGGGTGATCACATTACTTCTCTAGTGTTCAACTTGAGGAGGGGGAGGGGGGGTTCCCACTCGGTTTTCCCTCTTTCCTCAATTAGATTTATTTTTTAACATTGTTTGAGTTACATTATTGTATAGGTTTACCTATGTCCTTCGTTTCCTGGGCCCTATCATTTCATGCATTTTATTTTATTCCTCCTGAGTATAGCTTAAGGGGGGGTGTTGGAGTCATTTACCCAACATGCACACTTATTTGGTCAATTTTGGCCTATTTATCCACTATCCTAAGTTTAATTTACTTACTTGGCATCAGATGAGCACACTATGATATCAGCATGAGCACACCCATGCCCTCCTTTAGTCAAGGAGGCCAACTAAGCCTTCTCCTTCATTCACGGAGGCTAACTGGGCTTCCTCCTTCAAACAGGGAGCATTTCTGGGGTGATATGAGTGTCATAAATGCACCTAATTGCTAACTGATTGTTACAATCAGTTAATCTAAGTTGTGAAGGTGCCTCCATTCATTATTTGATTACGTTTTGTCATTATTTATGAATTGGAGCCAACACATGCACCTACAACCACTTCTGATGATATGTGTCACTTCAGTTAACTCCATCGTAGCTACTTGGAGTTATGGATGTGATACCTCCTTCAGTTGGACATGCATTTACATGTGATGAGTCACTTTCAGTTAGACTCAGTCATCTATTGCACTCCGATTCAGTTAGGACTTAGTGTAAGATTTAGGTATTGATTAGTTCTATGGTTAACTAAGTGTGTCGGTTGTGGCTGACATTCAGTTAAGCTACACCCATTCATTCAATTCGAATGATCTCCTTGGGAATTCGAATTGTCTTGGAATCCATCCACTCTACATGACCATTGTATTGTATTATCATTATTTTATTGATTATATAGAGCTACAACATTCTATTGCAGCACCATTATGCCATTTTCATGCTTAATTGTCTAAAATCTATTATGAGACTGTGTTTAAGTCCCTAGATTACTATGACAAATTAATAATTGTTATGAATGAATTGAAATTTGTGCATAATTTGTAAAGTGAAAAATTGATTCAATCTACACATGATATTGATTCACCTTCCCTCTTAGTATCAGTAAGAAATCCAACAATTTGTATCATAGTGACTTTCTTCAGGAAAAATCTAACAATTGGAAGATAGATCATTGCGCATTTATGGATAAACAAAAAGGATACTCTACAAATAGATAAATAAGGTTTGATGGATCAAATTTTACATTCTAAAGTATAAGAATGGAGGTGTACTTGAAGTCTCTTGGAGTTGATGTCTGTAAATTTGTTGAAAATGGCTACAATGTTCCCAAAACTACACTATTCAAGGAATATCACAGAAGGAAATATGAATGTAATGCAAGGGCTAGGACTATAATACTATGTAAATCATACTCATAGTTTACCCAAGTCATCAAGTGCAGCTAAAAAATTGTAGGATAATCTTAAAAATATATATGAAGGATATGAGAAAGTTAAGAACAAAAAGTAGCAAACATATTTAGGACAATTTGAAATGCTAAAAATGAAGGAAGAATAAAACATTACATCCTATCTTCTCTATGTTTATGAGGTTTTCAAAGCTATCAAAGGTCTTGGAGTACAAGTTATTCAAAAATAAGTCATGCAAAAGGTGTTCAGAACTTTGTCCCCTAGATTCGATTCAAAAGTGTCAGTCCTAGAAGACGGGATTAATTTGGATAAACTAACAAAGGAAAAAAATCATGGGGTTCTTACTACATATGAGATGAGGACTGAGAAAGAGAATCCTTCTAAGAAATAAGTGCCTTTCAAAGCCACCAATAAAACTAAATGCAACAAGCACAAGCAAAACAAGAACTCATCTAATAAATCAGATGAAGAGGAAGCAAACTTTGTGAGGAAATTAAAAAGGGTTCATAACAAATACAAAGGTGAGATACCTTTCAAAGGTTTTGAATGTGAAAAAGTAAGTCACTTTGCTTCCAAATGTTCTTTAGTAGGTCACTTTGCTTCCAAATGTCCTTACAAAGAAAGCAGAGATAGTGATAGTGAAGAAGACTTCGATCACAAATAAAAAAGGAAGACATACCAACAAAGCAGGAAAAATTTCTTTAAAAGGAATCTGTATTCTAAAAGGGACAATACTCCATATGAAGAAGATAATGGTGATGACATTCCAAGAGAATTGCTCTTCATGGAAGTTGAAGAAGACCTAAAAAATGAGGATTTAGAAGATGAAGAAACACTAGGAGTAGATTTTGAAGGAGATCTTATCAATGCCTTAGAAGAAGTGAAGAAATCAAGAAAGAAGAATATTTATTTGCATGAGCAGCTATTAAAGTTTGAAGAACAAGTCAAGGAGACAAACAAATTAGAAATGGATATAACGGAACTGCTAAGAAAAAGGGAGGATATGTAAGAAAATTTAGAGGTTGAAGTCACTTCCTTGAAAAGGGAATTGCAAAAGGCCAATATCAAGTTGAAGTTTCAACATAAATTCAACAACAGTACTAAATCTATAGATAAAATTATTGAAAATCAGAGACAACCATCTGATAATCCTGGACTAGGCTATGAACGTTCAAAACCAACCTATGAAACATGAGCAACATTTTTTGTTGATGTGCTCAAAGGTTCTATTCCAAGGAAATATTAGAGTTTCAGAGAAAGTTAAAACAAGTCATTCCATGTGAAAAGTGGCATTGCATAATCAACAAGAACTCACTTTGCAAGGTATGAAACTATTTTCTTAGGAAATTTCTATTTTTGTAACAATTTTAGTCATAAGGCAGAAAATTTCAAATCGCTTGCAAAATATAATGTTAGGAATAGTATAATTTACTATGATATCGGTTGCATCCATAATCATATCAGAAGGCCAAAATTTGAAAGAAAATTTCACTAAGTTTGGTCCCTTAAAAATAGATGGTGAATGTTATAAATGTTGCAATTATGGTCATGAAACTTGGGGATGTAAAATTCAACCATCATCTGTGCAACTTGCTAAAACCAAAAGCATTCCCAAAAAAGAGATTCTACAGAATTTTGGTAGAAAAAATCGGACCAAAAAATTCAAGAAGGATGTAGCTTGGCTTTTCATGCATAGAGCAAAACATGGCATTGGTATATTGACAGTGGATACTAAAAACATATGATAGGGAATAAAAACATTTTTTTTAAATTTAAAGAAGAAAAGAGAGGCAATGTTTATTTTGGAGATAATGGTTATACTAAGATTCTTGGAAAGGGCATGGTAAGACTTGGGGATAAGAAATCTGAAGCAGAGAATGTCTTCCCATTGAAAACATGAAACACAATAATCTATGTGCAAGCCAAATGTGTTATTAAAGACCCACTCTCACCTTTGATTTAAAGAAATGCAAAATAAGAAACATGGATACAAGTACATTAGTATCAACAGCATCCAGAATATAGAATAATGTATACATATTAGATAAAGAAAAATAAGAAATGTGTTTCATGGGAAAATAGATGAAAAATAGCCTTAGAACATAAGAATGGGACATATAAATTTTGACAATCTGGTCGAAATTAGTAAAAAGAAAGCAGTGAGAGACGTTCCAAAAATTACATATCCCTTAAACTATGTTTCCAAGCATTTCCTACATAGAAAGAAAACAAGAGTAAGTTTCAAATGACAAAACCATTGGAGCCAGTACATATTTGTTGGCTTTTCTCCCTCCTCCAAGGATCCCAACCCAGGTTCAATCCCTTATGCTTAGCGCAACAAAGCCTAAGATATCGACCCGACGGAGCAGATCTCAGTCGGCAGCATCTACGATGAAGATGCAGTCTCACCCGAGATATCTCTCTAAATGGGTAATTGCCAGAACCACGTTTTCATAGTTGGGTGGGGTATTTCTGGTACCTCGGTCCCTTACCAAGGTGCTCAACAAACCCTGTGGGTGGATTATATATGCTTAATTTCAATAGTTAGACCATGACCCAACTTCCCTTATGAAACTTATTATAACAACAACCTTTATGCAGCATAATCGTATTCAACTGATACAGTGTGACTGATATACATCTATTCATTCATAAGAAAATATATAATCATTCATTCAATGCAACACTTACACAGGTAACTCAAACACATTCAACATTCACACATATTCACAGAATATAACATGGAAACCCATCCAAGAAAAAAACGCAAAGGTGATCTTCATCTGGCATGCAAAATATATGCATCTTTTGTCTACACACTAAGCTGCAGACTTTGTTCTAGATCTTCTTCTCTGTATTTATAGAATCTTTCTTCCTCTCATGCTCTCTGATATTCTCTCTGCTTTGTTTCTACTCAGCTTTACTAATGATCCACAAACAACCTGTATCAACTCAACCTCTCCTATACTTTTGCGCACACAGATGCAAATTATTCAACTCATACGCACTCAGCAACACTAACAAACAACAAAATACATAGAAAATAACAGTCTAAAAACATAGAGATAACAACAGATAAGATAACCCGCATACAAATTGGGTTCCTTCTTTTATAGACTATTTTACATACTCATTACAGACTCTTTTACTGTCACTTTCTTAGTCGACCTCCTATACTTAGCAAATAGGTTGTCTTTCCTATTATAGTAACACCTAATCAAGAGGCATTAACATCCTAACTTAAAAATATACCTTCATACATGTGGTTTCCATCAGCTCTATCTGAACTCGTACCCACAATTCTTATGGCCTATCACTTTCTAATTGTTATGCCTTACTGTCGTTTTCCAACCATTATTCCACTTGCACGCCTTTTCATACTGTTATTCGATCGCATCTTCCCTTGGCGCACTCCTTCCTTCAGTTGTGTATTCCTCTTCTATCGCACATCTTCCTTCTTCATCCTTCCTTTCACTGCTTTTGTCGCAACTCCTTTCTCTTCTTTCATGTTGCTGCTTCTGTCGCAGCTCGTTTCTCTTTTTCTTTCATGTTGTTGCTTCTGCATGTGTAGGAAGAATTCTAAGTGAATTTTTCCTTCCTTTCCTGAGGCCCAACAATATCGATCTATGTGGTCCCATGAGAACCAAAGGTATAAATGGTGATTCCTATTTCCTTCTCTTCATTGATGATTATACCAAATTGACATAGGTCTTTTTCCTTAAAAAAATCAGATACATTTGAATTTTTCAAAATAGTTAACATAGTTGAAAATGAATCTTATTTAAAGAGTAAGTGTTTGAGATCAGATAATGGAAGTGAGTACACCTCAAATGAATTTGAGTGTTTCTATGAAAAACATGGAATAAAAATACATTTCTCAGTTGCCAATACCCCACAACAAAATGGAGTAGTAGAAAGAAAAACAGAAAATTGCAGGGGGTGGCCAAAACAATGTTCAATTATTCTAAATTTTCTGACATTTTTTTTCCTCAAGCTATTCATATTTTTATTCATGTTTTAATTAGAGTACAAATCAGAACCAATAGTAGCATGAATTCTTATGAACTCTAGAAAGGAATGCCAACAATAGTTAAGCATTTCAAAATATTTGGGAGCAAGTATTATATCAAAATAAATTATGAAAACCTAGAAAAAAATGATTCCATATATGATGAAGGAACCTTTCTTGGATATGCCACTAGAATCAAGGCATACAAATGTTATAACTAAAGACTAAAGAAGATGTTTGAAAGCCATATGTAAAGGTAGATGGAGTATTCATGCAGAGAAGAATATAGGATGATGATGATCAGCTAGTATTTGGACAATCATCAGAAAACCTTAGAAGAGGAGGAGCTAAGAGAACAACAAAAAGAAGCATACCAAGAAGAACTAGAAGAAGAAAGAATACCTTATATAAAGGTTCCTTCTAGGTATGTTCAAAATAATCATTCTGAGGACTTGATTATCGGAGATAAAAATGTTGGAATAGGAACAAGAAGGAAGTACTTAAAAAATAATGTTGCATAAGTACATTTCTCTTTGTTTTCCAAAGTATAACCGAATTGTTTTGATGAATCTAGGACTAATGAACACTAGATTAAATCTATGAAATAAGAGTTAAATTAGATTGAGAAAAATAGACCTGGGAATTTGTTCCAAGACCCAAATACAAAATTGGTATTGGTACTAAATGGTTTTTCATAAAAAAACTAAATGAAGATGGACAGGTGGTTGGAAATAAAGCAAGGTTGGTGTGCAAAGGATATGCGCAAGTTGAAGGAAAAGACTTTGAATAAAAAATTTCTCTTGTAGCACTAATAGAAGCAATCAAGATGTTCCTAGCCTATACTTGCTCCAAAAACATCATTGTATATCAAATGGATGTAAAATCAACAATTTTAAATGGAGAATTAAAAGAAGAAGTGTATATAGAGTAAGCAAAATGTTTCTCTATCTCAAATGATAAGGACTATGTCTGCAAATTGAAGAAATCTATGTATGGACTAAAGAAATCACCTAGAGCCTGGTATTCAAGACTAGGCATGTATATGCAATAACAAGATTTCATAATAGGTAATTTAGACAATAAACTATACATAAATTTTGAGCATGGGATACGATTGTTTTTGAAGTATGCAAATATGATATCATATTTGGAAATGATGATGACAACTTAATTCAAGATTTTGCATAGAAAATGCAAAAGTAATTTGAAATGACTATGCTTGGAGAACTATATTTCTTTCTAGAGATCCAAATGTTGCAACTAAATGATGGTGTTTTCAATTCTTAAACTAAATATGTAAAAGAGATACTGAAAAAAATTTAACGTGGAAGATTGCAAGCCAATATGTACACCTATGATTAGTGGTTGTGAATTGAGAAAAGAATATGAAGCAAAGGAAACAAATCAAAAACTTTATAGGTCAATGATTGGAATATTGTTTTATGTAAATTTCTCAAGACCAATATAATGCAAGCAATAGGTTTAGTTTCAAGACTCCAATAAGCACCTAAGGAAATACATGTCCAAGTTGTAAAAAGGACCTTTAGATATCTAAAAGGAACTTTGGATTTTGGGTTATGGTATACATGAAATGATAATTTGACCCTGCTATCATATACCGATGCAGAGTGGGAAGGAAGCATTGATGACCTAAGTAGCACAAGCAGAAAAGTATTTTTGTTGGGAAATGACTAATACCTCGAATGAACAAAAAACAATCATCAATATTGCTATCTATAGAGGAAGTAGAATATATTGCAGTAGCAGCATGCTATGTGCAATTTCTGTGGATGAAACAAACCTTAAAGGATTTCAAAGTGGAAATTAATCATCCTATATTGATTTTATGTGACAGGACAAGCACAATTAGCATATCCAATAATATTTTTATGCATTTCAAGTCCAACCACATCCCTATCAAATACCATTTTGTGGGAGAACATGTCACTGAAAATATTCTCAAGATAGATTATGTAAACACCAAGGAACAAATTGCAGATATATTTACAAAGTCACTTCCAAGATTTACATTTGAGGATATCAAACAGAAACTAGGAGTATTTCCCATTCCACATTAATTTGAAGCATCTATGGAAAACCTAGCATAACAATGGGAAGATGAATTGAGAATCATGAATCTACGGGGAGCCTCATATCCAAGGGGAGAATCCATTTTCCATTGATTTTAAATGGGGAGAGAAACTATAGATAATAAGATATAATAGGTGGGAAATATATAATATATAAGGCCTTGTAGAAAAGTGTTGAATCAGAATTTGCACAAAAGCAAAGTAAACAATCATATGGCATGAATAAAGGTAGAGCACATTACGCACAGAAGAAGAGCTCATACTCAGGGGGGAGCTTATTTTTTATTGGTGTTGACGTCAATGCCAAAGGAGGATATTTTAGAACTTTATTGTTGTCATTGATGTCAAGAAAGAATAATGATGGTGTCAAGCAAAGAGGCATGAAAGGCTTGAATCTGGCTTGAAGAAGTATATAGAAGATATATACAAAAGTATCAGAAGTGCAAAAGACCCACCAAGTAATGATCCTATAATGTGAAAATGCCACAAAGTCAGTAATGATACAAAACTGTGCACACCGATGAAAGAATAAGAAGCTTGACCAAAAATAAAGAAGGGGTATCACCGACTCAAAGGAACCCCAACATGTTGACACATCAACTGAGCTATATTGATATAAATAAACAAGAGATTGAAATCTATTGAAGTAAGATTGAATACGTGCAAGATGTAGTATTCTGAATTTGCAAGCTTCGAATTATTGGGGTATGAATGGATCGTTGATCCAGAAGAATGAAATAGTAGAGAGACGATGGTGCAAAGTAGAAACGCAAAACTAAAGACAATGTGCACAATCAGAAGAGTGTACAAAATTGAGGAAGTGCATAGAATCAAAGTAGTATGTTGAATCAGAATAGTGTGCAAAACTCAAGTAGAGTATGAGGAAAGAGAACTAGTGAGCAAGACCGAGACAGAGAGTACAGTAACTAGATCAAAAAACATAACAGATAGTGAAGCACATGGTTTTTCAAAATATATACAGTTGAAGTAAATTGGTATGTGTGGAAATCATTGATCAAGATAGTGGATCAGAGATCGCATATCGCATAATCGGATCCAAAGACAGTGTGAAAAAAGTACATTTATATCTATTCTTAGCTGGCAGGAAAGGGAATGGATAGGGAGTTGGAGCTTCCTTCTAGTTGGATTTGGATAACCAAGTTGGAAGGATGGTACAAGGATAGGAGATTTTAGTCTCCTTTCAGGTTGGTTCCTGAACAAAACAAGTAGGTTCTTGCACAAAAGTATAGGTATCCTCTCAGGTTGGTGCCTAAACACAGCAAGTTGGTGCTTGAATATAGGATAGGTTTCCTTACAGGTTAGGGATTATAATCAACAATTTGGTGCTTGTATTTTGGATTGATGTCCCAATCATATTAGTGTATCACTGATTTGGTACTCACATCTTGGATATTGGCATCTCCTATATTTCTATGTAATCAGAAATTATATATGTATATAGAAAGTTACTTTTCAAATTCTTTGTACACAACTATATTTTATCGTTATGACTAAATTGAAATTGGTGCATAATTTGTAACATGAAAAATTGGTTAAATTTGTGCATGATACCGATTCACCACCCCCTCCCCTCTCAGTATCATTAATAATTCCAATAAAATCAACTTCCTCATAAGGTTCATTCCCAATTTCACAGAGATTGTAAAAACATACTTGAATGTTGAAGAAAGAGTCTAAAATTAAGTGAACTAGTGAAGAAAGATACTATTTCAATCATATTAATATTTCTTTGGGTCAATCACTTATCTTGATTATCCCAAATTATAAAATAAAAAAATCTAATTTTCTCTTTTGTTTTTTAGGTTACTATTGCAGTTGTCCTATTGCAAAAAAAAGGATGTATGAATAGTCAATTTCCTTTATTCCACAAAGCATTATGAGATGTAGATTTAAAGTTAAACACCATGTAGAAAAAATATTATTCTCTTATCATATCACTCAAATAATTCAGATATTATGTTTTGCACTCTAAGATCATTGCTTATGTACTTGGTATCAGAGTCAAAGATACCCTCAGTCAACCTAATAGTGATGGCAGAAGAGGGAAGTGGATTTCCAAAATATAAGAGTATGATTTGGAGATAAACACAACTAAGTTTTTCAAAGTCCATGGAATAGCTAAGCTTCTAGATAAATCAAATGGTTAGGCTCTATATATCATTATTATTGGACAAACCTCGGTACGTGAACCTATTTATCTAAATGTTTAACTTGATGTTAATCCCAAGTTTTTCAATTTTAAATGGTATAAAAATATTGTGTACTACCTTCAAAATATATCCTTCCCTCAATATTTTTATCAAGGCAAAATAATATCCTTGAAACTTAAAGCAATAAAATATTATATTTTGGATGGATACTTGTTATGGAAGGACCCCCTTGGAACTATTCTAAATTCTGATTTTGAAGAGGATACATAAGGTCTAATATACTATTTTTACAAAGGAATCTGTGGTGGAAGTCATGCATGAAAATAAATTTCCAACAAGGCTCTAAGGGATGGTTACTATTGGACCACTCTATTCATCAATACTAGTATAATGGTTAGGGAATGTATGGAATTCCAGGTGTTTGAAGGAAAGAAAAATATCATACCATTACCACACAAAACTATGAGGGTGGAAGCCCTATTTCAACAATGGGGACTAGACTTGATAGAGGAAATTCACTTAAACTCAAGTGGTCAACATAGATGGATCCTTATTGTCACTGACTATTTCACAAAATGGGTAGAAATTTTTCTAACTTGAACTTCAAATGACACAATTATTATTAAGATTATGGAAGAAAATACCCTATCAAGGTATGGTTATCTTAGAAAAATAATCACTGATAATGGACATGATTTAAAGTCTACCAAGATAATGAGGTTCTTCCAGGACTATAATATAGAATTGGTCCATTCAACATAATATTATCCATAGGGGAATGGATTGGAAAAATCATAAAAGAAAATCTCAATTACAATCATGAAGAAAATGCTCAATCAAAATAAATAAAAAATACCAGGACTCAAGTATTTCCCATTCAACTCGGTCTACCAATCATGAAGATGATGCAACCTGAGAAAGAAGAACCAAATGATATGCAGAGAAGAATTTAGCAACTGATATAAGTATAGTATGTCATAGAAAAACTGCACACTTAAACTAAGTTGCACCAAGACAAAATAAAATATGTGTTTGATAGAAAATCAATGGAAACATATATTCACCCAGGGGAGCTTGTTCTTAAATGGGACACAAGAAGGGAAGACAAATCAAAACATGGGAAATTTGATAACATATGGATCAATCAATTCAAAATGATGACATTAAAAGACAACAACACATATGAATTGGCTCGCGTGGATGGTGAAATGTTTGGAGATAATGTCAATGGAAAATTCCTTAAACTCTTATTTCACTATGGATCACTTAAAAAGTTGTAAATTATGTAAAATACCA
This sequence comes from Pseudotsuga menziesii, assembly GCA_001517045.1. Lineage (NCBI taxonomy): Eukaryota > Viridiplantae > Streptophyta > Pinopsida > Pinales > Pinaceae > Pseudotsuga > Pseudotsuga menziesii. The sequence continues at coordinate 155,543 of LPNX011026637.1, forward strand.
ACTAGGAACATTTTTCATTCAACATATTTTGTTATTTCATTCATGTAATATTTTTAATTTAACTTTTATATTTATGTAATTTTTTGAAAAAAGAAATGGGATTCGCCAGAGTGAATTTTGGAGAATACAAAAGCTCCATAACCACATTTATATTTAGTTCTCGGACTCTTCTTGAGGAAAAGTATTGTCCCCATTGGAGCCAATTTTAGTACCAATGTCAACTCTCCTAGGGGATGGTTGATAGCATTATTAATGTCACATTATATAGTAGATGATGGATGCTAGCTTGGAAAATGTCAAATTTCTTATAGGTATTGCACTCTAGATGAATGGAGTAATCAATCAAGAAATTGTGTAGGCTCCAAAATTTAGCAAGCGACAGGGGTCCATGGAAAATAAGAGAGTTACAGATCAAGCATTATAATCAAATAAACATCCCAATGTTGAATTTTGGTTGAGCTTTGACCTTTAACTCTTAATTTTGTAGAAATATTGATTACTTGAAATATATAGAATAATCATACACATAAGCATTAACACATAAAACAACAAATACGCTAGGGAAAACCCTCAAACAATGAGGGAGAAAAACCCCAAAAAATATCCTTAGCACAATGATAGATAGTAGAGAATGTATTTTACAATTGCATATTACATTTGACACCCTTGGTGCAAGATAAGAGAGAATTCAAACACCCCAGGTGTAATCATTGATCAATAGAGAAAAAAGAACAATTGGATGATTAATTTTATGCCTTCTACACACTTAAATACTCAATTTTTTGCCTCATGCATGAATTAATGAATGATTGCATGGAAGAAGGTGGTATTATGCAGAATATAGTGAATTCAAGTATGGAGAAATTTGTTTGCACCTCGAACTCATTGATCATGCACAACAACTGCGTAATTCCTTTCATCTTTGACATTATGCCTTTTCTCTTCTAACTTCAAGATGAACTCACCCTAAAAATGGATGCTAGACCACTTAGTTAGGATGCTAACTTAAGTGACATCTTTTAGTTTAACATAAGTGTCACATTTTATTTTAACTAAAGTGTCGTCATGCAAAACACTTATATTTAACTACATATTCTTTATTAACACTTAGTTAATCCTCTTAATTGAATATCTTCTTGATTGCATGGCTGAAGTGGTAAATTTGAGTTCTCCTTAATTAACTTAAGTATTCTTTCTTAATATCACTTGGATTCAATCAAACATAATTCTCCTTGATTAACTGGAGTCTTCATCATGAGAAATTCAAATTATTTTCATTATCAATGCAACTTATTGTTATCTATTATCTTATATGCATGGTCCACATGTTCCAACTTTAACTTATCTATCATATCAATTATAGTAAGGCTATTTGTCCAATGATGTGGTCATATTTTATTACTATTGTTACAAGTGGCCATATGCCAAAGTAATTCACTCTAGAGGTGGTCAGTCTTTAGAGGAGACGTAATAGCTCATCCATATCAAGTGACCATGTTTAGTAATATACATCACACACCATTCATGATTTGACATGCAAATCATTACCTCTACATATGATGTCCACCTCAACACATGAGGATTGACTTGACACACAAGTCCTTAGCCTTGTCCAACAAGAGTGTACAACATCATCACTTTGACACATCAAAGAATTCACCTCATTGCATGAGGATTAACTTTTACACATAAGTCTTAGTCATTCTTGAGTCCAACTCAAGAATCTAATCTAAGTTTCATGAGTCCAACACAATATCCCTAAGGCACTACCTCAACACATGAGGTTCAATCCTGGCACACAATATTGGCTTGGAGAAGGATTTGTGATGCTACAACTTTAACACTTCCTCTCAATTAGGGAGGCATTATATTCCATACCAAGCTTCACTCGAAAGTACCTATGCCTTGTCATGGACAGAATCTTAGTCAACATATATGCAATCTACTCATAAGTAGCATTGTACTGAAGTCTTATGGCACCTATACAGACCGTGTCTCTCATGCATTGATACTTCAGCTCAATGTTATTTGACCTATCATGATACACAGGGTTTTATAAGAGCTTAATGCAGCTCTGATTATCAAAGAAAATGACGATAGTCTCAAGATTCTCACCAAACAACCCAACAAGTATATTCCTAATCCGCACAGCCTCTTAGCAAGAGGTACTAGCTACAATATACTCTGGTTCTATAGTACTCTAGTATACATATCTTTTCTTGCTACTAGACCAAGAGATCATTGTTGTTCCAAAGATTAAAAAAATTAAGATGCACTCTTTCAATCCTCAATTCTACCACCCCAATCAAAGTCAGAATATCTAGCTATAATTACTCCTCCTCTGGAGGCATATCTAATTTCATAAGCAATCATATCTCAAAGGTGTCTAATCACGTGATTAGAAACAACCTAATGTCTATGTCTAGGATCAGACATGAATAGACTCAAGATACTCATAGCATAACATACATTAGGTCTAGAATGTATCAAGTACATCAAGCGACCAATGAGCTATATCTACATACTAGGATCCACAATATCCAATCTAGAATCTAACTCATGTAGTTTCCTCAAATTAGAAACCATCGGAGTAATCATGTATTTGCAATCCATCATACCAAACCTGCACAATGAATCAACTTTTTACTTTTCTTGTGACACAAAAATATCATATTTCCTTTTCCAAACTTCAAGGCTAAGAAAGTAGTACAAAAGACCCAAGTCTTTCATTTTGAACTCATAAGTCAGCTCCCTCTTGCACTGATCTATCTATTGTTCCTCTCTAGTAAGGAAAAATTCATCAACACAGAGAACCAATATCAAAGGTTGGTTCTTCAGAATATTGAATTACAAGTTTGCAACATCTTCACTCTTAGAGAATACCAAGATTTGAAGATAGTTTCCAATCCTAGAATACCAAGTCTATGGGGATTCCTTAATCCCATACAACGATTTATTCCATTTTAATACATGGGACTCCTTCCCATTATCTACAAACCTCTAAAGTTGCTTCATGTATACCTCTTCCTCAACCTTACCATTGAGGAAGGATGTCTTCACATCCATCTAGCGAATCTTCCATCCCAGAACAAGGGCAAGTGAAATAATAGCTTGAATAGTGGTGCAATTCGCCACATGACTGAATGTCTCATCATAGTTTATGCCTTATTTTATGAGAAACCATGAGATACAAATATGGATTTATACTTTTCAATTATTCCATAAGCTACATGTTTTATTTTATAAATCCATATGGAATTTACTATGGAATTCACTTCAAGCTTAGGAACCACTTCCCAAACATTATTCTTCATGATATATTTGTATTCCTCTACCATGGCATCTTTCCATAATTTTTCCTTAGCAGCTTATTCATAGGTGGAAGTTTATGAATCATTGATGTGACTCATCTGTGCAACATATCCTGAATATATTTTAGGTCTCCTTTTCTCTTTGGATGTTCCTAATGATGCTCCATGTTTTTCTACCTCTTGTACAATGTCTCGGCACCATGCATATCTCCTCTTGGTAGGAGGTTCATCAAGTTATATTTATACCATTTCTATCGGTTCTTCAGGAGATAGCAAATCTGAGGACTCTTCTGGATTCTCCCTCTCAACATCTAAAAGAGGAGAACTAGAACCTAGATCCTCCAACATGGGAGTCTCATGCTCCTCCATAGTTGAATCACATTGAAGTTATATATAGAACTTGAAGGAATCCTCTTTATGAAATGTCACATCTTTGATTACTTCAATTTGTCTTTCTCCTGGTACATAGATTCTATAGGCTTTGGAGTATTTTCCATAACCAACAAAAGTTCATTTATTTCTAGATGGATCCATATTTTTCCTCTTTTATTTTGCCACACGAATGTAGATAGGACAACCAAAAATAATCAAGTGTCCAACATCTAGTTTTTCACCAATTAAAACTTCTTCAGGATACTTCTCTCCCAGAACAGCATGAGGGATTATATTCTTGATATAAACAGCAATGTTGGAGGCTTCTACCCATAGAACATAAGAACCCCCTGATCTGCTCCTAGAAGCTTCCTGCTTCATAGCATATTGCTCTCCTTTAGGATCTACAACCAAAATGACTTCACATTCAATAATTTTCATTATTCTCTTATAAGTTAGAGCATAAGGACTTTCCCTACAAGTAAAATTTAGTCAATTGGTTAGCAACATTGCATGATCATGAAATTCAATCATATGAACATTTGAATGCAATGGAAATAGTTCACATAATTATGAAAACATTTTAGCCAATGCTTTAGCACAACATCCATCCATATCTCATGGAATTCTATGCAGTAATATAGGCTATAGAAATAATATATCAATGCTGTGAGCAATGATGCTAAGTAGAAGCATAGGAAATAGATCTTGCTACTAAGAATCCTCACAAGCATACACAGGAAAAATAGAGAGAAGAAAAGAGACCGAATCACATGAATGAAGAGATGAATATTGGTGTGTATCCTTCCATTGAATAATGATGAATAATAGTGTACATAAATAGTACATCCCTCATAGGAAAATCGAATTGTATGGAAACAACTCATAAAGCTCAAAAAGGCTGACTCACCAAAATATAGCAAACCCCCATAGGTGGCTAAAGCACTTCCCAAATCTATCAAGGACCTCAAAAGTTGGAAAAAGAATGAGTGAGTTGTCAAGGATATGGAAAAAACATGCTAATCCTAGAAAATTGAGAAAAAATAACGGAGAATGGGTTGGAAACAAAGGCTCTTAGTTTCCTAGTTGACTAGCTTTTATCTTATCCATAGAAAAGCAGGAAAAGCAGAAAAAGAAGAATAAAGCAGAATCTGTTGTAAAGTCCTATATACTAATTCTAGATGGTCAAAAGGTGGTCAATATCAACCCATAATTAGGAATAAATCATTCCTAGGATATAGATGGCATGTATTGACTTTAAGGTGCAAATAGATGCCAACTAATTAAGCTAGTGGGTGAATAATTAATCAAATAATGATTAATTATTGTATCCTATGTTATGAGTGGGTTTAATATATTCCAACACCCCCCTATAATTCTAAATTTATTATGGTATGACAAAATATATGGATACATATAGGGCCTAGAAACAAGGCTATGGTCACCCTTTAACAATTATTATGTCCAGAAAAGTGAGGAAAGAGGCAAAACCACATGGGAAAAATCCTCCCTCAAGATAGGACAAGGCACAAAATTTGAAATATGTTTTCAACATATCATCATATTCACTTTAATGAGCTGACTGAACTACTTTTGGATGAAGGACTTGTTGAAGAAATCATGAACTCCATGATCATGCACTAGAGTGTAGAACCTGCAAGAAGGAAGAGGAGAGACTCCGTGTATCTCATCAACTGATGAATTAGGAGAATTATATGAATGATTCTTTCTGCTGTCAAACTCTGATCTAAAAACATAATCTGAAATGGAAAATAGATCTGTGCATACTCCTTCCCAAAGAGTACAAAACTTAAGACAATTTATTTCACACCCAATTCCTTGAATAGTTGCAAAATTGTGATGTGAATCACATGTCAATATTCCAATATGATGTAGCACCTGTATATATCTTATATGAGGCTGATAAAACTCTGATATATTTAACATATGGAACAAAAAGGACAAAGGCTTCAATGGCTCCATGAGGATATAGGGATAGACTAGGAAAATTATGAGCAACTGGGGAAAAATAATAGGTGTAAAAATATGAATGATGGATTGGCATAATATCTGAACCATAAGTGTTTAGAACAGATCCAAACATTTTTAATATCAGTCCATATATGACTAAGCTCATGGATAACCATCCACTGAAAGTTAGTAAAGACTTCAAATCATGCAAGATAAATATCATTGCATAAGAGACCAATGAGGAATCAACTAGTGAAATAGGGATTTGTATAGTCTTAGGATTATTCAGAGCTATGGTAGATGGTATGGATGGTGTTATTATATGTGTATAAACCTACAAATATGCTTCTAAATCAGAATCCAAAGGATCACATATAATCATATCAATAGACTCATGGGAATACACTGGTAATGAATCCTTTGTATGAAAGGAGGAAAGAATGAGATGTTCACAATCTTCAAGGAGGATCTAAGTATTGATACCAAGAACAAAGGAGGAGATTCTGAAGCACATTATATTAAGTAATGTAAGTGGTATGACACAAATAAGGCTTTATTTGGCTAAGCAAACATCCTGGAAATCACTGGGTTGCGTACCATCAATGAGAGAGGTATGCACAAGGTGTGAAGTATATGGCACATAGATCTCAAAATATAAGATAGGATATTTAGATAACAATGAATGGGTTATAGGATCATAATAAATATCAGCATCAGCTCCATATGTTACTTCTTTTTCATCAATAGTATCACAAGAAGAAAAATCAGCTTCAAGAGACACCGAAAAAGATGGCTCTTCAATATTTGCTTCTTTTTTGAAGGAGGAAGCATTTGAATGAAAGAGGGAAGCAGCAACATGAACTGTATGAGAAACTTATTCATCATGATTAAATTCATCAGAAAATGTAGAGGACAAGAAATCTTGAGAAAGAGAACAAGAGGAGATGCTAGGTTCGCTCCATGCTTCATCTTCAATTTCCTGCAAACCAAAAGATTTGTGCAAAATTTTCCAAAGCTCAAATGGATACTCAGTAGAATCTATGAGATGATATATATTTGGAGAAATTCCCAAACACATAATTCCATAAGCTCTATCACAATTATTTATCCAATCAATATTCTCTTCATAAGAAATCTTGAGAAAGAGAACAAGAGGAGATGCTAGGTTCGCTCCATGCTTCATCTTCAATTTCCTGCAAACCAAAAGATTTGTCCAAAATTTTCCAAAGCTCAAATGGATACTCAGTAGAATCTATGAGATGATATATATTTGGAGAAATTCACAAACACATAATTCCATAAGCTCTATCGCAATTATTTATCCAATCAATATTCTCTTCATAAGACTCAGGTTCATTCAATGCACCAATGGAGACATCAAAGAGACATTGCCACTTCAAATATGCCCTCATATTTGGCTTCCAATCAGCATAGTTGAAAGGAGATAGTAGAGGAACTTTTGAATCCATATAGAATTTGTTGATATGCTCTAGTATATACTCTCTGCAACCTACACAACAAACTAGGAGAAAATCTTGTAAGCTAGACAAGCACTTCTTCAGAGAGGGATAGGAGACTAGAAGTGCTCCTCAGCTCTGTAGAACTTGATCAACCTTGTAGCTCTGATACCATGTAAAACTAATATATCAATTCTATGAGAAATTATGCTAAGAATAATCACAGGAAATAGATCTTGCTACTAATAATTCTCACAAGCATACACAGGAAAAATAGAGAGAAGAAAAGAGACCGAATCACATGAATGAAGAGATGAATATTGGTGTGTATCCTTCCATTCAATAATGATGAATAATAGTGTACATAAATAGTACATCCCTCATATTAAAATCTAATTGTATGGAAACAACACATAAAGCTCAAAAAGGCTGACTTACCAAAATATAGCAAACCCCCATAGGTGGCTAAAGCACTTCCCAAATCTATCAAGGACCTCATGAGTTGGAAAAAGAATGAGTGATTTGTTAAGGAGATGGAAAAAAAATTCTAATCCTAGAAAATTGAGAAAAAATAATGGAGGATGGGTTGGAAACAAAAGCTCCCAGTTTCCTAGTTAACTAGCTTTTATCTTATCCATAGAAAAGCGGGAAAAGCAGAAAAAGCAGAATAAAGCAGAATCTACTGTAAAGTCCTGTATACTAATTCTGGATGGTAAAAAGGTGGTCAAGATCAACCCAGAATTAGGAATAAATCATTCCTAGGATATAGATGGATGTATTGACTTTAAGGTGCAAGTGGATGCCAACTAACTAAGCTAGTGGGTGAATAATTAATCAAATAATGATTAATTATTTTATCCTAAGTTATGAGTGGGTTTAATATATTCCAACATAGGCTACTCACTCAATCATAACATGTACTACATGATATTATTGTTTGTAAATAAAATAAAACTATAACCTCTACTCATCATGTTACACTATAACATACTTCCTGATTTTAGGAATATAGATATGCATACAACTGTAATGAAGAATATATTCAAAAACATTCATATATGATTACAAGATCAATTGATAATCCAAATAAAAATACTTATCTTGTATTATTTTATGGGCTCCCTCTTGATCTCTGCCTCCTTCCAAATGTTACAGGAATCCTTAAAACTTTAACTTCTTTCTTGATGGAAGCTCACTACAAATTGTATCTCCATACATCACCAATGACAATCTCCTCATCTAGAGATTATGAGATCATTAGTGCACTTAAAGGAAATACTATTTTTTACAGTCATCATCTTCTGTATTCCTTGACTTCTTTGGTAAATTATCTTCATTAACATCAACGACAAATGCATGTTTCTTGCCTTTTTCTTTTCTTCCAGCATTCTGAAGGAAAGTGAACCTTCTTATTGTAGCTGAAGCATTTGATCTTCGACTTATCAAAGTCTTTGTTTTTATATGTTTTCCTTTTGATGAGGAAACTTCTTATGAGATAATTATTTATTTCCTCTCTTCATCCTTGTCATAATATCAAGGTATCTTATTTGGAGGAAGTATAATTTCTTTTGATTCACCCTTCTTCTCCGAGGAAATCATGCCACAATCTCTCAAAGTTTGGTTGTGCCTATCGACCATTAACAACAGCCAAGAATGTATCCTGTGAGGTTGGGAGACTATCAACAGTAGTTTGAATAAGATCATCATCATCAAATGTCACTCCAATGCTCATGAGTTTATCTCTTACTTAAGAGATTTTTGCAAAGAAGGAAGCAATTGTCTCATCCTTCTCCATATTTAGTTTCCAAGTCTTGTTCTTCAATGGCCCCTTTTGAATAGGATCCTTCTTATCATATATATTTGTCAAAGTATCAAAGCATTCCTTTGTGTTCTTCAATGGAGTAATCATCAACATCAAATTGTCTTTCACAAAATCATAGATGATTCTCTTGGCTTTGTCTTGGCTCTTCTTGAAATTAGTGCACCCTTCATTAGTAGTAGGCTCTTACACAACATTGTATATGTGTCATCAAGGTCATGCTCTTACAGGATGTTCAGAATCCTTTCCTTCTAAGAGTTCAATTTTGAGGTTCCTTCAATTCAATCTTCTGACCTTACTGACATCGAGGACATTATTATTCAAGTATCGTACTCAACTTCTACCACTCAGTATTAACGTAGGCTCAATATCATTGCAAAACTTATCTCCATCACACCCTGAGCTATAATACCATGTTGATTTTTTTCTAGCTTTGATCTTTAACTCTTAATTTTGTGAAAATATTGACTACTTGAAATCAATTAAACAATCATACACATAAGCATTCACGCATAACATAGTATGTACCCTGGCGAAAATCCTCAAAACAATGAGGGAGAAAAACCACAGAAAATATCCTTAGCATAATGATAGATAGAAGAGAATGTATTTTACAATTGAATATTGCATTCGATGCCCCTAGTGCAATATAAGATAGAATGCAAACACCCCAGGCGTAATCATTGATCAATAGATAAGAGAGAAGGATTGGATGATTTACTATATTCCATGCACACACTTAAATACTAGGAATTTTGCCTTATGCAAGAATAAGTGAATGATTGCATGGAAGAAGGTGGTATCATGCATAATATAGAGAATGTATGTATGGATAACTTTATTTGCACCTCAAACTCATTGGTCCTATTAAAAAAAAATGTCTTTCATGTTTGACATTATATCTTTGCTCTTATGATTTCAAGATCAAATATCCCTCCAATTAGATGTTAGACCACTTAGTTAGGATGCTAACTCAAGTGTCATCATTCAAGTTTCGTAACTCAAGTGTCACAACTTAAGTGTCATCTTTTAGTTTAACATAAGTGTCACAACTTAAGTGTCACAATTCAAGTGTTGTCTTTTAATTTAACTAAAGTGTCATCATGCAAAACACTTTTAGTGAACTACATATTCTTTATTAATACTTAGTTAATACTCTTAACTAAATATATTCTTGATTGCATCACTAAAGTGATCAATTCGAGTTCTCCTTAATTAATTTAAGTATTCTTTGCCAATATCACTTGGAGTTAATCAAATATAGTTCTACTTAATTAATTGAAGTCTTCATCATGAGCAATTCGAATTCTCTTCGTTCTCGATGCAACTTATATTTATCTCTTATCGTATATGCATGGTCCACAAGTTCCAACTTTAATTTATCTATCATATCAATTATACTAAGGATATTTTTTCAATGATGTGAACATTTTCTGTAACTATCGTTCCAAGTGGTCATATGCTAAAGTAATTCACTCTTGAGGTGGCCAGTCTCTAGAGGAGACTTAATAGCTCATACATATTGAGTGACCATGGTTATTAATACATCACACACCATTCATGCTTCAACATGAAAATCATTACCTCCACACATGAGGTCCACCTCAATACGTGAGGACCTAACTTGACACACAAGTCCTTAGCCTTTTCCAACAAGACTATACAACATCATCACTGTTGATGTATTTGTAACTTTGGAATGTATTCACTTGTATATCTTATGTATTGTACCCCGATGTTTATTTCAGGAAGTGTCTGTAATGTACTTGAGTCATGTGATGCCCCGATGTTCCTACCAGGAGATTCAATAATGTAAACAAGTCATGTAAAGTCATGGTGGGTAACCCTCCTATTGATCAATGGTTAAATTCCCCGCAGTTGTGGGGCCCTAGGGTTATTATACCCTCCTAGAGAAGTATGCCCTAGTGAATTATTGTCAAGTTGGGAATTAGTATAAATAGAGAGTGAGCCTCTCTATTTAACACACATTTCACTCACACTCGGTTGTAGCGCATAACTGAGAGAGAACAAGTTGTTGGGACAAGAGAGAGAGAGACTACCGCTGTCGGGAGATCATCTTACTGTTTTGGGGTTTTTCTTTTGGTGTTGATTCTATCTTTGAGGAATTTGCGGGGTTTTATCCTTTATGTTTTCCCCGAGGAAAAACTTTGTGTTCATTGTCTCTTGTGTTTTATTCTTGTGCTTGTTATTCTATCAGTTAAAGATTCTAAGATAATTCTAGCTTGAATGATAAAAATCTAACATGGTATCAAAGCTAACCTGAGAAGAAGACACTGTGCAGCTGCGGAAACTAGGGATTCCTACTTTTTGGATCTCTCTCCATAGATTTTCAGCAAAAGAAGGTTGTACTGACTCTCCTCTCCAGGGTGCATCTTTCTATCGAAGCAGAATCTGATTCTGAGCATTTTTAGTTTTTGACCCGACACTACTGTCGAAAATTAGGGATTTCCACAGAAGTGGAATTTTTGAGTGAGCCCAGACCTATATTGATCTCCTCCTCAAAATCAAAGTTTAGAGATCAAGATCAATTTTTTGGTTGGGAAGAACTCCAGGAAAGTCAAACCCTAACCTGCTCCTGAACCAGCTCTGCAAAAATTTAGCTACAGATCCAGATCCGACAAATTAACCTGGTAAGATCTAAATATTTTGTATTTCCATTTGAGGTTCTGAGTTAATATGTCTCATCATACCAAACTTGATGAAAATCTTGAGGGAGTTGATAACTTCTGATCCTGGAAGTATAGGATCTCCCTGGTCCTCGAAGAAAATGAGTTAGACTCCTACATCAATGAGAAGGTTCCAGTTCCAAAGGGAGATGAGGCTAAGGCCTTACATAAGAAGAAATTGTTCATGGCTAAGAGAATTATTGTTGATTCAATCAAGGATCACCTCATACCACAGGTGTCCTCCCTTAAGACACCTAAATCTATGTTTGATGCCTTGACCAAACTATTTGAAGGAAAGAACATAAACTGGAAGATGACTCTAAGAAACCAATTGAATAATGTAAGGATACAGAATGCAGAGACTATCCAGTCTTACTTTACAAGGCTCTCTCAGATCAAGGAACAGTTGGAAGTGGTAGATGAAGAAGTAGAGAATGCAGAAATTGTGATGACCACCTTGAATGGTCTCCCTAGGGCTTGGGACTCTTTGATTCAAGGGATCTATTCCAGAAAGAAGCTAGTAAAGTTTAGTAGACTATGGGAGGAATGCTCACATGAAGAAGCTCGAATATTAGCATGAGAAGAAATGATGGGAAGTGAAGATCAAGCTCTCTGTAGAAGGAGCAAGTCAACATAAGTCGACTTGAACGAAGACCGACTTAGTCGAGCAGCCGACTACGTCGATCGGCTGAAGTAAAAACAGTAGTTAGTCTGTTAACTAATAGTTGTGTCGGTTCACCGAACCGACGGGTCGTTACTTTTAACTGATTGTAAATTGTATATATTAGGCTGTTGAGCCACTCAAGAACGAAGTTCAGTTCTTGGCTTTGTATGATCTATTGAGAATAAGATAATCTGTTTATCCTATCTATTCTTGTCTCTTGCATCTGTGTATATTCTGTATATTCTTATGTATTATTGGTAACCTTATGTGATCTGTGAGATTACAACATTGGTTCCGTTGCCGGTAGTACATAACTGGAATATATGCTCACATATGATACCAGAGCAGGAGATAAAGAACTGGTGGGAGCGAAAAATTGCTAACTATCTACAAAATTACGCGAGAAGGAACAGATTGACAGTCGCAGAAGCCAAAGCCAGATTTTTCACTGAAACTCATGAAAAATTTGTCGAATCCGTGCCACACCTGCTGAAGCATATTTTGGATGAGAAAACCGGACAAGACTAAAGAAGCACAGTTACTCCAAAAACTGATCCGAGGAGGACGTACGAATCTCTCGGAGTGGTTCGAAAAGATAGCCAACGACTTCTGTGAGGAACAAGTAGTCGAAGACAGGACTTCTGTGGAAACCATCCGACAGAAATTTTTCACAGAATTTACTGATCAATTCTTGTGCTCCTTACCGGATTTATTGTTCAAGTTTCTAATAGAGAAAGGAGCAGGGCACATTGTTGAACCTTGACCTCTATTACGCGAACCTCCCTCAAACACTAACTGGGCGGAGAAGCAGAGGCAGTGGGAAAAATTCATTGCTGAAAGGGAGTGGGAATACTTCCTGAGTAAGTAGACACCATCCGAGCTTTCTAAAAAGCGTCGGGTAGGCTATGGGGGGGTAGCTGGTCGTGTGTCGGACATCGAGCATAGTGGATCCTAGTCGACCAGAGTCGTAGTCACCAGTAATGCATAATCGACCGAAGAGGAACTGAAGGCATAGTATTGTACTACAGTATATCGGACATTAAGAGAATCGAAAGGGATGAAAGACAGAAGAAAAGGGAAGCCAGACGAGAAAGGGCCGTAGAGCTGCAGCAAAACCCTAGGGAGACCGACCATGATGAAGTACCGCCAGAGTCGGGTCATGACCGACGCAGAGAAAGCGAAGAAGAAGAGGTGTCCCCTGAAGATGATGAAATGTGGATAGAGCATCCGGAAGCTCTCCAACTAATTGTTCCCGACGAAGGAGTAACCTTTTCCACAGTAAGTCCGCGTACCAGAATACAAACTATTATTGAAGATGACCTTCGACTAAGAGCTGGTGACATTACACTCTGGAGCCGACTAGGCGATGAACCATACCCGGGTCGACATCTCGTCATACGTCGACCGATCGAAGGTAACTGGGTGACCTTTCAAACGGCACCCTCCTTTCGTAGTATCCACTTGCTCCTGCCGACACATGAAGGAGCACTCCCCCTGCCACACACAACTTCAGAAGATACACAAGAGTCAGACCTGGGCACACAAAGTGACAGTGGGTCATTAAGAAGACAAATTATCAACAATCTGCTATTCGACGAGAAAGACTCGACAACCGACGGCAGCACAAGTTCCGTCGACCAAAACCCCATCGTCACCCCGACAGATTCGTCTGACTCAACAACCCCACCCCTTACAACACCACCTCCTCCACCTCCACCTCCACCTCCGGCACCATCAAAGAGTAGTGACAGTGACTCCAACATGGGTCACGGATCTGCTCAAATTCCCCTTTATGAGGGTGATGAAGACCCCAGACGACACTGGTTTGTCTGCGAGTCGATATGGGAGGCTAACAAAGTAATAGAAGAAGACCGACAGATAGCCCAGTTCGCAGGAGCCCTTCGGAAAAGAGCTCTCACATGGTATATGGCATTTACCGAAAGGCAACCTAGAGCAACAAAATCAGAGATAAAGGTGCAATTCCTATCATTTTTCAAGACTCCAGACGCTAAACACCTGGCAGCCAAGAAGCTGAAGACGACCCAACAGAAGCCAGGAGAAACTGTCCGCGACTACGATAAACGATGGAAGGATCTATTGAGTCAGTTGGATTATGTCATCGACGAACAATTACTCATTCAATGGTTCCTTGCAGGACTTTCACAGAAAGTTCGCCGACACATCAGTCTGGAGACCTTCAAGTCGTACGAGGATGTGTTGACAAAAGCTTTACAGGTCGAGATGGATGAAGACATACCTTCCTGCCCGACTGACCACCGCTTGGAACAACAGCTGGAGAATATGCAGAAGTCCTTGAAGGAGCTCACACTTAAGAACCAAGACATCTGGTGTACTAGCTATTCAACAGCCGGGCATACAAAAGATAACTGTCGACAGCAATTCAGTCGACAAGATGTCCGTTTTGTACAGACAAAGGCGTTTTGCGACATCTGCCAGGAACGAGGAGACCATTCCACCGCCGACTTCCCTTAAAATATGAAGAATGGAAAAGCTTCAAGGTGTGCTATATGCGAAACTGCAAATCACAACACGGCCGACTGCCATCTTAACCTCAAAAATAGACAAAACTACCAGGCCGTCTACCAGACTAATGCTGTAGCACAGAACACAGAGCAGAACAATAACAATAATCAGAATGGGCAACGAAATGATGGCTGACGCTACAACCGTCGGAATGACAATCGACGACCAGGGTTTGGAAGAACAGGTCGATTCGTTGGGAGTCGAGAAATACGAATCCGTCGACCTACTCAATGCTTTATTTGCTACAAAGAAGGGCACAGATGCGCAGATTGTCCATACAAGGACAGGATTGATCTTAAATTTTGTACACATTGTGGTGTAGGCGATCACTCCTTGGAGGATTGCCCTACAATGTTGGAAAAAATTAGCAATAAAAAGAATGTTAATGTCTTGTCTTGTGTCCAGAAGAATGATGTCATAACTACTAAGAATTTGCACATCGTCACTCGACAAGGCACTAAAATCGGGCCTGATAATCCCCAGATTAGTAAGATCACACACACAAATACATACCCTGACCCTTGCAAGGAGCAACACACATATCAGGAAGCCACAAACATATTTACAAAACTTGCACAGCACGAAGACATTAGTCACAGTCGACACGACTCGACCCAGCATCTAACCCATCTCATTCAAACAGATAAATCTGTCGGTCAGTTCATTGATTTATTGCATCAAATAAAAAGCACTAACTCTGAGAAACAAACGAAGAACATCTGTAGCCTAAATCAAAAAGACAAAAACGATGTCGATCCTCTTGTCGACCTAGAAATTGAAGGTTTCCATGTCCGACAAGTGGTGCTTGATTTTGGGTCTTAGGTAAATATAATGACCCGGGATACCTGGGAAAGGATGGGACGACCTCGACTCTATGAGTCAGGAATTTATCTGAAACTAGCCGACCAGGGCCTTATTGAACCCATTG
>LPNX011026649.1:6402-46266 GCA_001517045.1 Pseudotsuga menziesii
AGGGGCGAACCCCCATAGCACGGTTCACTTGACACCACCCGTCATCGACACAGATCATCTTCACTTGATACCACTTATCATAGAGCTCGAGCCTTGTCACTTGACTCCACTCATCAGCGGCATAGGACTCCGTCACCAGATATTGACGCCCCTGATTTTACCTCCGATTCTGAGCCAGAGTCCGAGAACCCCATTTACACTGCCCCTACTAGCCCCATGGTTGGCATGACTCCCACTCCCATCTTGGTCGGAACCATTGGTGGCACATCCACCACTACACTAGTTACCACACCTACTTTGGGTATGCCCTCCACGGGGCCCCCGTCTACCGTTCCCCTCATGGCACCTATTCCCACAGCGGGACTACCTATTCCCACTCCATCAGTGGCTCACACTAACCATGGTGGCGTAGGACCATCCTATACCACCTTAGTCCCCCCACTTGGGGGCAACATCCCTAACACCACCCCTCCACTTGGGAGCATTGGCCCCAACTCAGTCCAACCCACTACCGTGTCACATCCGTCTTCTAGTTTTCCATTCATGGCTAGCCTCAACCTGCCCGATCTAGCCAGATTGACCAACGACCCTATCCGACATGACCCTGCATGGCCTCATATTCCCACCAAGCTCCCGTTCGACATCCCTAAGTTTGAGGGCAAGGCCGGTGAGGACCCACAAAACCACATCATGTCCTTCCATCTATGGTGTTCCTCCAACTCCATAGTGGACGACTCTATTCGCCTCCGTCTCTTACATCACACCTTCACTGGCTCTGCGGCCAAGTGGTATATCGAGAAACCCCATGGAACCCATGCCACCTTTGCTTCCCTTGCCTCGACCTTCCTGCAGTTCTTCTAGTTACCCGTCCGCTATGACGCAGGCGTTGAGATCCTCCTATCATGCAGACAAAGCACGGCTGCCCACATCACGGACCACATTCATGAGTGGTGTCAATGCCGTAGCTTATGCAAGATCAAATTAGACGACCGGATCTTCCTCGATTGGTTCCTCAAATCCCTTCTTCCTATCATTGCTAAGGATGTGGCATCCGAAATACCCCAGTCTGAAGAAGAGGCCATCCTTAAGGCCCAACAATTCGACCTTATTTACGCCCAATCCGGTTATCTCTATACCATCATACCTGACGCCCCTCACGGTGAGTCCTCCCAGCACGATGCGCCGGGGGCATCCCACGCTGTCGACGGCATCATTGGCCGTATCTCTTCGCATCCTCAACCTTTTTCCATAGCACGTCCTACCCTTGGCCCTGACCTCTCGCGGGCTACCTCACAGCCTGGAGCCACCAACTCGTATGCTCCCATGACACATCACCACCATACCCATGGACCCTCATGTCCACCTCAGTGTTTCGGTCATGTGACTTTGGCTTACGCCCCTCCAGTCACACCTCAGCCCTACTACCACCACCAGGCTGCACCAGCTCCTGCGCCTTCACAAGCCCAACCCGCTTATTACCCGCCACAGGCAGCCCCTGCGGCAACCCCACAACCTGCTCCACATCCCTATCAGCAACCCCCTCAAGTTTTTGCACCTACACAGCCTCCACCTACATATCATCCACCGCAGCCTACCCCAGCACCTGCGCAACCTCAGAATCCACCCGCTTCCCAAGGGCAAGTTTACGCCCAACAAAACCCGCAGCCAAACCAGAACAACCAACGCAACCAGGGCCAACAAAACCGCGGCAGGGGCCGAAATCATGGGAACAACCAACCTACTGAGCAAGCTGGTCAACCCCCTAATCCCCCGGCTAATAATAACGCGGCCCTTGCTAACCAAAACCCTGATCGCCCGCCCAAGTAGGCTAAAAACCTCAATTTGCGAACAAACCATTCTTGTTCTATTTGCGGTGTCTATGGCCACTACACACATTTTTGTCCACACATGGAGCGAGTTCAGCAAATTTGGGCTGCTGATGCACAACGCCAAGGGCATGCGGCTCCTCAAGCACCACCCAACCCCCCACAACCTCAGCAGCCACCTTTGGTGCTGCAAAACCCCTCACCAAACCAAGGCGTAGTAAACACTGAACCGTTGGCTCCCCCTCAAGCCAATGCACCAAACCAACAACAAATCACTTACGCTGCTCCTGATCAACCCATGTTTGACTCAGGTACCCACCACTTGTTGATGATGTCCTCCGATGAGGTCAACCTCCAGACTCAGCGGAACCAATATGGCTCCACCCCTGAAGCCCCTCCCGCCGATAAACCCACTAACGCTCATCCCACTGATCAGGCGTTATGCATACCTCCACCTCCACTAGATGGCGCTCCCAAAGCACCTCATTTCCCACTTCGCCATATCAACAATAACCCCAACGTGCGGGCTGCGTCAAACTACAACATTGTCGATGACTTAGCCCAATCCCCCACAGCCATGTCTGCGTTAGAAGTCTTAAAAAACTGCTCTTCGCAGCGCAAGAATTTACTCTCAGCCATTGGGGCTATCGATCCAAATGATTCGAGTTTAATGGCATTCGATTTGGCCCAATCTGAACCCCGCCTGCCTTCCACTTTAGCATTCCAAGTTTCTATTTCCATTCGGAATTTTGTCGTCCATCGATGCATTATTGATGAAGGTGCCTCTACATGTGTCATGCCCACCTCCATCTGGCAGAAAATGGGATCCCCCCCTCTCCAGCAGTCCTCTACTACGTTGTGAGCCTACGACGGCCGTTCGGCTCAACCACAAGGCCTATTAGCTAATGTCCCCGTCCAGCTGGCAGGCAAAACCGTCCTCATAAACATCGAGGTTATTAATGCTCCGCTTGATTATAACCTTTTACTTGGCCGCAGCTACATGTATGCCATGCAGGTGGCTGCTTCTACCGTTTTTCATACCATGATGTTCCCCCATGAGGGACGCGTGGTCAAGGTTGACCAACTCACCTACCATGATCCCAATGCCCCTGCGGCACTCGAAAATGTTCTCCCCATGATTGAACAACCTATTTCGGGTGCCACCACCTCATTTGTTTCCTCTATGGGGCCCGGAGTTTACTCAGACGCACCAATGACCTCAACCTTCCAATCTATTCCACCCCCGTCGCCCGACACTAACGTGTCTGATCTATGTACCATGTCCCATATCACGCAAACTCCTACTAATCAACCGCCCTTGTTACCTAAACCCCCTTTAGTCCCTAGTCACATTGGTGCTACACCCATCCATACCATTCCTTTCCTCTTCCCTCCCTCAGGAGGAGTTAGCGCCCCAGTCATGGCTACCCTCAGCCTCCCGGGGTTAACATTAGGATTACCCGTTTGGTATCTTTCGCCTCCCGTTCCCCCGCCGACACCAAATGTCGTCCTGCAACCGGTGCAACCCATTGTCACTACTAGTCAACCACCTCCCGGTATCGCTACCCCGTCATCCTCCACGAACCCCCCCCCTCCTCTTACCAAACCCACTGGGGGCAGAGGCCCCCAACCTTACACTGCTATCCCACCTCCTAAGACAGTCAAAAACCCCCCTGTGTTTCGTGCTCCTCCCAAATGCATGCTGTGCGATGAGTTGGGCCATGCGACTCACTAATGTCCTCAGTTACCGGCACTACATGAACACATGCAAATGCTTGACAACAACCCCACTATCCCGGTTGTCTACCTTGATCCAACCCCTACGCCTCGCGACAAGTCCTTGCGCACTAACCACTCCTGTGCCATATGCGGTATCTATGGGCATTACACAAATCACTGTCCCGATCTCCCCGATTATAGAGCAGCTCTCTTTGAGATGAACAATCTGGATCTAGAGACGACACCACTCACCATTGAGGAAATCCACCCCCCGGTCTCTTCCTCTTCCGAAGAGGTTAATACCATATATATGATCTCTTCCGTCACCACTCCCTCGTCAACCGACTTGACGACACAAACATTCCGTATTGATAAGGAGATTCTCGAGGCTCTCACGGCCCTGGATTATCCCTGAGATGACATGCACCATCGTTCCTACTTCCTCCCAGAGGTATCCTTCTCTAACACTGCTACCCAATTTGCCGTTGAATCCAAAGACTTACTTCCCCACAAGGTCGACTGGTTCAAGGACCCTATTCCTGCTCCTGACGCCTTCGAAGAGGGTAACATGGCCAACATCTCACCTGTCATCCAAATTGATATCGCTGCCCCAGGAAGAACCACACCGCGGATCCGACCCCCTAACCTGCGGTCCACCCCACGTGGACCATGCAAATAGTACCTGTTTCCACCATTGGAATCAGCACGACGAGACCATCATGATGGTCACCTCGTTGCATTATTTTTTCTACGTCATTTTTTGCCCATTTTTTAAACATCGCTAGTCGCCTCGGTTTGCGCACCACTTTGGACGCTCTCCATTTTTAACACTTTTTATATCACCGGATTCATTTTTCCGAGCTCATGATGATGCTTGAGATCATTTCTCGCTCTCACTTGGTACAATTTCAACACTATGTCCCGACATCTTGCTGCCTCAATGTACGCGCCACATCGACCGCCATCAGATTGTTCCATACTTTTTACATGAGCCATCCACTCATGTCATACTACAAATGTTCCGTTATTTTTCCACCATTCATTCACCCCGCAAGGAGGCCCACCAGTGTTCCCCCCCACCCTCGTTCCTGGTCATCATAAATGTTCCTTGATTGAACGCTTCCTCCTTGCCTTACCATTCCATCAATTCAGAGTCTTCTTATTTGCTTTCAGACTCCTTAAAATTGAAAGCAACCACGAGCATGCACTGTCCTGGGCTCGTAAAATCCACACGACAGTACCATTCCGTTACTTTAGAGTCTTCTTATTTTCTTTCAAACTTCTTAAAATTGAAAGCAACCACGAGCATGAACTGTCCTGGGCTCGTAAAATCCACACGACAGTACCATTTCACTACTTCAGAGTCTTCTTATTGCTTTCAGACTCCTTAAAATTGAAAGCAACCACGAGCATGAACTGTCCTGGGCTCGTAAAATCCACACGACAGTACCATTTCACTACTTCAGAGTCTTCTTATTGCTTTCAGACTCCTTAAAATTGAAAGCAACCACGAGCATGAACTGTCCTGGGCTCGAAAAACCCACACGACAGTACCATATTATATACACACTTCTTCTAGTTCCCTAACCCATGAAGAAGTCCCCCTGCGCCTTCTGGCACTATGATCGATCCTCTCGGCAGCACCCCCAATCAGGTCGCCTTTGTTCAGAGTGTTCTGCAGTCTCCTGCCATTTGACCACAACATTGAGTCTCCCTCAGCCCAGTCACCCTCCCAGATCCCATACAACTATGATCCCTTTACCACCAGTCAGTTTCATATGCTGCCCGATCGTCCCCTCCATCATACTCTGAACAAAGGAAATTTGAGTCCACCCACTCTACTTGCCCAGTTATTTACCCCAGTTTATCAACCCTTCCATCAGTACTATCACATTTCGGTTTTGCACCTCGCACTCCTATCAAGGAAACATCATTGCCTTGATAGTTGCAGGTCTCCCTCTGTCGACGACAGCCCCTCTATTCCAGAGGATAGACCCAGAGGCCCCTGCGCCTTGGACCCATCACCATCTGTGGTGAGTTCCTATGGACCATTTTGGGAGGAGTCATCATTGCCTCTCCGAATGGTTGTTTCTCACATGCTCGACTTCAGCACCTTAATCGCATCGTTGAGAATTGCGCAGGATGTATATCCCTTCCATTATGTGTCGAAGACCCCGTATTTCCCCCGACTCTAGCACATTGGTGAGTCACTTTGGAACGCCCAGTTATATGTTCCCGTGGATGTCTGGGCTGCGTTGGCGATTGTATTCGGAAGCTATCCAGTTCCATGCTTCCTTGAGTACCCAGTTCAGTTCCAGTTCAGTGTACCATTGCGAGTATGACCCTTGTCACTTTGATCCAGCAGCTCATCAGTTCCTTTGGTACCACATTCAGTAGCACTGCTGTCATTCCAGTGCAACAGTTGTTCAGCTCAGACATGGTCCGCCCAACAATATGTTCCAGATTTGTGTCCCTTCTGGACCCTTATGATATACACAATGGTTTTCTATGTACCCTACAGGTCCTTCTTTTCGGGCCTCACAGTTACTTTTATGTATCTTGATACGAGCATGGGTATGCCCGCCTCGTCCATATATTGAGATTCTTCCTCATTCAGTATTTGAGGCCATGTATATGTCAGGTCCCCATATTTTGGACCCCATTGTTATTATTGTGTTATATCCTGATACGAGCATGGGAATGCCCGCCTCGTCCATATGATCAAATGATTCCTCATCCATTATTGAGGCTATGTACTTTTTAGTTCTTGCAGGTGGTTTGGGATCGTGGTTCCAGGCTTCAGTTCATTTCTTCTCTTCTCCACACCCCATTGCAAACCAGTTATGACTTATGATGTCCATCGACCATACGATGAGCTCCTGCCCTCGCACATCAGGGGGCAATCTGTTAACACCCAAAAAGTGTTCACTACCTCATCTACCCCATTACATGGCTCATTTGTCCATTTTCCTACCATATTTCCCTTAAGAACCCATAAAACCATTTAAAATGCCTCCAAAAGGCCAAAAAACCCCTTTTTCCTCCAAAAATATCCAAAATTCTTCCAAAAAGGAAAAATCCCCAAAAAGGGAAGAAAAAATATAAAATAATGAGGAAAAAAGAGGAAAAAAGGAAAAAACCCTAAAAAGCCGCCCTAAACCATATGGTTTCCAAAAAACCAAGGGGCCAGCACTCCACCACTAAAAAACCATAAATAAGTGATGGAGACCCATTATTTCACATCCACAATCACAAGCATCCTCACTCTGCCAAAATTGCTCTTGAAACCCTAGCTCACCCTTTGAGCTACTTTCACCATTGAGAGCCCCTTTTGGCCCATTTCCACCACAGGATAAAGAGAAGGAGTAGCTGGAGCTCAGAGCAACCTCTCGGATCAGTGCAAAGGGCTTCACCAACCTTCACATTGGAGGTATTATCAATAAAAAACCATTCTTTACATTTTGTTGTTTGTTTC
Source organism: Pseudotsuga menziesii (assembly GCA_001517045.1). Classification (NCBI taxonomy): domain Eukaryota; kingdom Viridiplantae; phylum Streptophyta; class Pinopsida; order Pinales; family Pinaceae; genus Pseudotsuga; species Pseudotsuga menziesii. The sequence continues at coordinate 13,423 of LPNX011026649.1, forward strand.
ATGCACATGTTTAGATTTAGTTTTTATTTCTGTTATAGCTTTTAATTTACATTTTATTGAACTGCTACTAAGGAATCCATTTTCCTTAGTAGGTGCTCATTCGCACAAGCTAGGGGTAAAACCCTAGCTACACCAGTGTGGGTGTAAAAAATATGGTGAGTGTACCGGTGTGCAAAATTTTCAGTAGTTCACCATTGGGCCAAAACAACTACATCGTACAATTATGCAAACATGCCAATTCATAGAAGTTTTAAAGAGCCCAACCAATGTTCAAAGTTGTCAAGGAAAAGCTCTAAATGGAAAAAAGTTCAATAAGAATTTCTAAGACCAACATGGGTGAGAAAAGACATTCAAATTGTTTTAGGATGATGCAAATACACACAGATAGGACATGGCAGTTTTATTGAATTATTTTGATGATAAACTCTACATTTTTTCTTCTAAGACCTTTTGCTTTCGTGTTGAATTCCCTAAATCACTAATGTGCTTTTAAGAGTGGATAGACAAGAAGGTCACGGTACATCCAATCAAGAAGAAATTGTATTTACTTACATGATGCAAATTGCTCTGCAACCCATACCAGTGTAATTTTATTGTATTTCCACCTTCATCTGTAGTAAAACCCACATGCAAAGGCTGCATTTTTTCATTCATCGGTATCAATGAATAAGTTTCCAATATAGGCAGTGACCTTTTGAAGTCAAAACAAAAAACAAAATTCCCTTTTACATTTTAATTTATCCTTTCTGAATTTTCATGCAGTGAGCACATGTTTTTGAATTTTTCATATGGGAAATTAATAAATAAATAGTAGAGGACTTGATGGATATCTCCCATGAAATGAGAGAGAAACAATGAGGCTTATGTTAAATTATCTGCAAGTTATACAACTGTGCATTATTATCCATTGGTAAAATAAAATAGCATTTAAATATAATTTACAATGAAAGAAGCAAAATGAGGAACACAACACAGATAGACAACTCATTCTAACAGGATGACTATTCAAAAAATCATACAATTTTCACTAGTGGATCTGCTGCCATAATTTCCAAGATGGGAAGTGTAATGTTTTATGGCACCATCAACACACATGCCTTCCTCTCCTTTGGCATTATGGCAGTCCCCTGTTTGCAAACAAACATAAAATAAAAAATGCTGTGATAAGGATGCTACTCAGATATTTATATGCTGCATACCCTTCAGTATCAGTGTCTCCTGAAGAAAGAAATAATTCTCTTGAGAAATTCAAGTTATACCCATCTTATGATGGAAAACTCTACACACTGTGACAAATAGAAGACAAAATTGATGAGCAAGAAAAATGAGACTATTTGACAAAAGCAGAGACAAAATACCAAATTAAAACAGCTAATCATGAGAATGAAGTGTGTTTTGGAAAATAAAACTTACTAGAATACGTATAGGTACACTTGTTATCTGGTGTGTCAATGAAATGTAATGGACTTGACCAACAATATCTGAACTATTCTTGATCAACCCATGAACAAAGAGAAGAAAGATTGCCTTCTACATAGTCAGGGAGGATTTTGTTCACTGTCGCTGATGCTTCTTCAATAAGAAGTGGATGTACTTGTCAGTAAAACAGTAATTCAAACTATTAACCAATTTATAAAACATATCAATTAATAAAACAACGAAATATATGTATATATATAGCAATTCCCTAAGTTCCCTGAGCCGTGGGCTCAATTGACAGTCCTGCCTCCACCGACTTTTATATAAGGGGTCCCTCTAATGAAGGAATTTTGCAAGGCCTTAGCATCTTAGGAAACTTCTGTACAAATCGTGATGATGGGAAATGGACAGTTCACCAAGCAATAGGAAGTGGAGGAGGTGTTCGTTAGCAATTATAGAGCAGGTTTACAATGTCCAGGCCTCACGGAGCAATGCAGGGGAGCCACTAGCCATATAAAGTTGTCTTGACAGGTTCCTTAGTAGACTTTTTGAGGTGGAGGAAATAATTTCTTAGACATCGTTTACCATGGACAAATTGGCAGTTACCCTGATAAAGATGGTCAAGGTTAAGTTGCTGGCATTGGTGGAGGATACGTTGTTAAAATTGTATTGCTTTTTATAAAAAATTATGAGGTCACATGATATTTTCTTATAATATCACATGAGATATTGTTGGAATGGACTTATTCCAGTTATGAAAAAACAAGCATTACAAATGGGTAACAAGAATTTGTTGCCTAAAGATAAATTCCTAGAGCAGATGGATTTCATCAGAAGATAGTTCATTCAAAATAGTTCCTAGTCCTCCACATCCTTTTATTTAAGACTGACATTGAAATGGTTTACGAATGTATTAATTCGTCCTATATTCTGAGCATGTTTAAGGCTTTCCGTTTTGAGAACTTTATGTTAAAGCAATGAAGTCTCTCTTGCTAGAGGCTTCACTTAACTCATCTATTAATAGATGCAAGTCTGAAGGATGTGGAATTCTTCAGGTCACTATAGCAAGCTTTTTCACTAGCCTCAACTCTGTGTTATGGCAACAAAGGTCATGGGCTATCTCATCTCTTCAGGAACAAGGACTTAACCATTGGTGAATGAACACTCTATAGATGAATTTTTTCATCATCCTTCAAAGCCCGGGATCCATGGAAAAAACTATGAATTACTTCCAAATATATTATAACGCTTCAATATCCAAAATCCAGTGAGATATAACTAACTGTTACAAATTAACTTTATAGCCTTTAGGAATTTCCTGTTGATCTTATTGGTAAGGGACTTTCCCAAATCCAACCTACTCACGTACTTCCATTGTAGGTGTACATAGATCATGTTATTTAGATATTAGATCCACAAGGTAAGCTCACAAGAATGAAAAATACGGCTGAAAAGTTTGACAGACTAATGGAGATGTAGATTTGTCCTAATAATGTATATATGCATAAAAACAAACATACAGTGCTCAATAAATATATATATTCTAGAAATTGTGCTTGCAGCCCAAATTGTAAATCCATATACTTGTTTCTATGTGGGTTCATAGAGCTTATCTTGCAAACCGAAGTAATGATGAAGTATTGATATACATTTTCAGTATTTTTAAAATTTTGAAGGGAGGCCAATGGGGGTGTCATCGTTATTGGTTGTGACATGAATATGTATACTTGTTCAAAAACCTCTTCATCCTTTGTGAGACTTGACCTGTCATGGGAGGTGAATATGTTCTTCTATGAATATTTAGACTTGCTCAAAAACCTCATCTCCTTTGTGGGATGTGTCATGGGAAGGAATTTGAGTATATGTGTAAATAATAAACAGTGAGTAATAAATATTGGATACACTGTATTTGGTTTCTTTGTGTAATTTATACTACCAAATTTCCTCTTAACAAGGCAAATATATATAAACCAACTAAAATAAACCAACTAATTTCAAACCAGAAAAGTTGTCAGGACATAGTTCCTCTGCATTAGGAATTCAGTCAAATTTCTTTAACTTTCTTAGAAACTAGAAGAAAGTACAAGTGGGAATTTACTCTAGTTCTTCAGAGATAACCTCTACTCAATCTGCAACAACAAGCATATATATATATATATATAGATAGATAGATAGATATAGATATAGATATAGATATAGATATAGATATAGATATATAAACCAACTAATTTCAAAACAAAAAAGTTGTGAGGACATAGTTCCTCTGCATTAGGAATTTAATCAAATTTGTTCAATTCTCTCAAAAACTAGATGAAAATACAAGTGGGAATTTACTCTAGTTCTTCATAGATATAATCCTCTACTCAATTTGCAACAATGAGCAATGTGAAGAAAACCTTACCCGAGCTATCTTGCAAGTAACATAATGCCATTCTTTTCCCCAAGAATCTGCAGCAAGGACCATGCCCAAATAAATCATCAGATTGACAATCAAAACACAGCTCATATTACAACTGTAATTCCTCATTTTTTCAGGTTTTAATAAAAAATGGTAGCATGCAAATGCTATCAGTAGCTTATGCACTAAAGATGAGATACCCTTTAGAGCTTATCTTGCAAACTGAAGTACACTTAGATGCAATATATCTATAGAGTCATCATCTTCATGGTTTCCCATAACCCAGTTGCTTTTGGGTGGAATTTTGACTTTCTTTCCTCTTTTAGACTCCTGGTACTCCAAGTAACCCACAACCACAACACCAAATAGAAACCATAGAATTAGAGCCCAGTTAAGCCCTCTCACATTCTCACCACCATATCTGTCTCCAAGTTGTCTCATTCCACTTATAAGAGCTGTAATCCCAATCACAAGTGCACTTCTTCCAGTAGCTACATGCAGGTACTCCCAAAAAATTATTTTTGAGGAATATTGCTCCCAGCAGCTTTCTTGGGGCACAAGTAAGCATTGACTGGCTTCTAGCATGTAAAAAAAATAGCTGCCACACCAAAATTCACATGCAGAGATTCTATGTGAAATCCTTTGAGTTTAGTTGCAACACAAAGAAATCCAAGCAGCATCACACCTATACTAGAATATTGCAAATTTACATGGATCTGAAACCAACCATCTCTTTTCAGGTGTTTCAAATATCTTGCTGCTAATACTCCTCCGGGGAGCAGAATTCCCCATGCCAGGAACATCATAAATCCATGACTCATTAAAACAGGGCGAAGTGCTTGGTCAGCCTCAGCTACACCTCTCATCAAATGCACTAACATTTCCCAGCTGCTTGTCTGAGAATGCATATTTCTGTCACTCAAGCGTTCTTCAGACCAAAGGGCACCAATAGCCCAAACTATTTTCAATGGTAAAGATGGATCTATAATATTCTTGCATTCTACTCTTCCACTGCATCGTTGATCCAAAGGGCGAGTGAATTCAAATGTAATAATTCCATTCTCATATTTGCTTCTTACATCTGACAGTTTTTCTCTTGTAGGATGCACACTTAAAGAATCCTTCCCATCAATCCAGTATGAGCTCACACTCCCATTTCGAATGCCATCAACCCACCCCACATAAGCAAATCTATTCACCATCCACGCACCTAAACCAATCTCTATGTATCCACTTTTATGCTCTCCCTGGACAACAAAAGATATTGAAGTTTTTGATAAAGTCCAAAACGATGCTACTTGTTGATCATCTAGAAGAACACTATTATTGTACATATCAGACAACCTACTATCAACTACTTGCACCTTCCAACCCATCTTATTTTCAAAATATGACTCATAGATGAATTGATCAGGTGTGTTCCGATTTGCTTTCCACGTTAGCTCCAAAGGATTTGTAGGCATCCCATGGGCATCTTCTCCACTCACGTAGATAATTTGCATTTCATTTCTAGATGAAACCCCACCAATAGGATCAGAAGTAATACAAAATGAAACATCATGCCCGGTCTGTATTGAGAATGTAACTGGTACACCCCTTTAAACTCTCAAAACAAGATACTCCTTCGTGCTTATATACAAAAAATTCTATGGGTTTGGTGGGTTAGGATAATGCACTGCATTTTCTGCTCCAACAATGAGAGGGGATTTCCCATATGCAACAATTAAAGGAAGGTCATCCTCTTTGTTTTCTGCTTCTAAATGTCCCAAAAATTTGTCTACGCTCAGGAGACTGAGGTAGGTATAAAGGTTGAAGACTATTCGGTAGCCTCATCAAACCTAGAGCCCAAATCACAGGCATTCACTAAGACATCAAATTTTGTATCCGAGCTTTCAAGAGGCCTCTGGTAATGGACAAGAGACATGCCATCTTATCTTTAACTATAAACAAGTTTCATGTTATTAACATCAACATTTCCATCATGATCAGCATATAGAAAATATGGAAAGACTCCTGATGGAGGTCCATCTTTGTCCAACACACATTTAGTATACCTAGTAATATAGTAATCATCTACAAAGGGGTCTCCTTGGTCAGTAAATCCAGCCACCGTGACATTGGCTCGATAATAGAAGTTACCCGATGACCTTGGATGTGCCCATCCAAATGCCATGTAATGGCGTTCAATTAGAGCTGCTTCAAGTCCAATATGAATTGCATCTTTGTTTCTGTTCAAAGACCATCACAAACAAAAATTGGGTGCAAGTTCTATACAATTGTCGAACATCACCGGCTGTTTGGAACCCCTTTTAACCCTTCCACCTGAATATGCAGATCCATTTTGGCTTGATTTAGTAGGAGTAGGGGCCAGGCTCGAAAAAAACCTTCATAACTATAATATTCATTCGCAACTTCCAGCAGGACATGACCGAAATCTGATGTCGTAGCCATGTCCCATACTCCTAGAACCTTAAAATGGTCCAATGTATAATTAGTCAATCTAACCACCATAAAATCATTCTTATAGGTTCTATTCAGCTTCTCATCTGATATAATAAGCCCATTAGTCAAATTCTCAAAATCATCCACATAGGGCCCCCACCAATAAACCTCGACCCCTTCAATCATATCAAAATTGGTCACCATGAAGGCGCAACCATCCAGTACACTGATCACCCCTTGGATCTATTGAGGGTGCAAAACCCTACCATGGAGCTATTGAGGGTGCAATTTCTTTTCAAAGAATCTGCATCTGAAAAACTTCCGAACATGCCCAAACCCATGAAAACTATGACATGGACCAAAAACAACAATCTCCTCATGTTGACCTCCATCGACGAATCTCACCAGCCTAGTCCAGAGAGATACAAACACGCTAAAATAAATTCGTAGGAAAAAATATCTATGCCACTTGGAAATTGAAAATATTCACATGAACTTATTAGAGTTTAATGGTTTACCCCAAATTGGTTTGCAGCTAAGACATACCTTTAGGTACATGGAGATCTACCGTAAATTGGAACCTAATTTTAGCAAGACTGTTCACTGAGCCAATTTGTGTCACATAGACGAAGACTAGGATGAAATGCTCTTTTGATCCCTTAATGTCATTATTGATCCCGGTGCTGTTATTTTTGTTTTTTATGAAGGTCGTGGTTGTGGCCTTGGCTTTCACCATGGCCAAAGTGTTCCACAAAACTCTTCAATGACAATAGATCAAAAGGTCCAGTGATCAAATTTGAAGGGTGGGTTTTAATTTCGATTGGAAGGGCATTTACTCCTGGAGCCCTTCAAATATGAAGTGAAATATAAATAATTGCACTTCAAATGGAAGAAGTGGAAGAAGTATAATGTAACTCAACCTTTTCACCCAAAAAAATACAAAAAATAAATATTGTTTTTCTAAATTTTTATAATTTTAAACAATTGAGCATCTCTCATATATTTTCAATAAAACTTTTTTTGAAACATTAATTTGTCATATATGTATTATTAATTTTATAGTTAAGTAACATAACAATTATTTTATTGTATTTTTTGGAGTTGGAGTACACTTCATTATATAGAAAAAAACTACTTAGACTATGCGGTAACCATATTGGGGCATCTGTGTGATCTTATGCATAGTGCATGTCATAGCTATAAATAATCTTAAAGAAAAACTAGAACCATGAGAGAATTACTTACTATTAACTATGTACAAAATGAAGCCACTAAGAAAAACGAGGCAATAATAAACCTACAACTATATATATATAACCAACCAAAAACTTAATTCAAACTAGAGAGAGGAAACAATCCAAACTTAAGAGATGTAAGAATGATGGGGATTGGGCACCTAAGAAAAAATAATACACAACTAAGAAAACATAAACAAAAAAAATCCTACATGCCAAGCAAGTTAGCAACGCTAGCATAACCGGGGTCGGGGAATCTTCAAATAAGGGCTCTTCAAACACTGGAATTGATGGGAGATGAGATCTAAGTTAGTGAAGGTATGAATGGGATATTTATTTTCAATGACATTAGGAGAAAGTGTAATGGAAGAATGGGGCACCACTGACATTGTCCCTGCATTGATGGGGCACCACTAACACTGACACGGTCTTCACTTGTATTTTTATTCATCCTTCCTCTCTTTCTTTCCCTCTTCTCTCTTCCTCTCTTCTTTCCTTCTCATTCTCTCTCTCTTCTCCTTCATCTCCATCTCTTCATATCCCTCCTACTCTTCCCATCTTCCGTTTCTCTTATCTCTCATCTCCCTTCTTCCATTTCTCTTCCTCTCTCCCTATAGTCCCATAAATTCCATAATCTCTACTAGAGAATCATTTACCACTATAGTCAAATCAATTTTAAATAGGTTTTCCTAATCATTTTTTTTGAGTAAAAATGATGTAAACGTGATGTAAAAATGATGATCATCTACCACTTGGAAGATGTAACACATGATGCAAAAGTTGTGTACTTCGATGCTAATACAATGATAATAAATTAAACTACATTGCCAACATGATGCTAATGGTACTAACTACGATGCTAATACAATTCATACTAACTCTAAAATAATGGAAAAAATGTGTTTGTAACACAAAAAAGACACAAAGATGACTTTGAAAAGTTGTTTTCCAAACATTATTGATTCAACGAAGATCAAACTAATACAACAAATTGATGCAAAGAATTCCCTCTGTTCTAATTAAATGGCACTTCAAAGAGTGTTCATAGAAATGAATGACACAAATCTTACCCAAAATACGATGTCTTGACGTGCTTCACACTTTGTGTCATACAAATTTATTTATTTATTGCAAAAAAATAGACTGCAACACTACTAAATGTGACGCTATAACCTTGTATTGTAGCAGTGGATGTTGTGTATAATGCATTTAAGAAGGATATAGGCTAGTCATTTTAATTTAATAAAATAGTGTTTTCCCTCATGTTCTTTTTAGTTGTTTGCTTTTATAGATGTTCTTTCTCATCAAGTTTAGTTTGTTGTTGTTCTTAAGCTTACTTTTATTTTGCTTAGTTCCAACAATTTTTTTTTCTTTTTTCACTCTACAAGTGTGATCATGGCATGAATTAGGCTAAGAGCACTGATGCACATAGCATGGTTAGACCATGTTTTCTGCAGATAACAATTTTCCATTTCCAAGAAACCTTAGATTCCTCGATATGGCATGCTACTAAATATTTACTTGTAGCATGCTCAAATTAACAATTAAAATACCCAAGAACTCAACTTGTGCACACTAAATGAATTGGTCGTGTGAAGTGAAAGTTAGAAATTGCGTCGACCCAAGAAATTGTGCTGACTCGACCAAGGAAATGAATAAAAATACATTAAAAGTGGTGTGGATGCAAAAAACGAATCAAAATGGGACGCAATTCACAGGTTGACAATGAGATGAGGAGACATTATTAACCTATACTATAAGTGTAACAAGTACACTGCAGGTTAACCTATGCCAATTCACAACAATGTTTGTGTGTTATCATTATGGTAATTGCTAATGACCATTCAAGTCCACATTGACAATTTTAAATGATGGCATAACCATGACCCTTTTATATACACTTAAGGAATATGTGGAAAAAGCAACCTGTAACTAATCGTTAGAGAGATGCATGCATGAGTATTTCCTTGATTCCTTTTCACCCTTTAGTTTTATCCTCAATGAGATTAAAATGAATCGACAAAGGGATGTAGAATATAAATATAAGTGATGTGGTGATAAAGAGGTGTACTATGCAAATTGTTCATCTGAATAGTGATCTATTTTTCTAAACCCCCTAGGTCCAACTTTACATGATAGGATCCTATTTTCTTGTAGCCCTAATTTGTCCATTATTTCTCTTACATGGATTTCTTTGCAACTACATATATCAATAAGAAATAGTTTCTAGGTAGAGATGTTGAATTCAACAAACTCACCATATGACACAAAAAGAGCTAGTTCAAAACGTTTTGAAAATTAAAGGTTAAAATATTGAAATATATTCAAGTTTATACTCCTTACTATGAGAAGGTAAAGGAAAATCACATTTCCACGCTTTAGATATGTTGAATTTCAAAACTAACAAATCCATATTTACCCATGATATCAAAGACTATGATCATTATATGAGATATTTGGTTTGTTTCAATGCTTTTATATAAATTGAATGCATATTCAAAAACCCCTTAGGATTTAAAACACTCACTAAAAGTAAATGAAATTTATGAATAGAGATATGTTGTAGTGTAGCTTTAGTGGAAATAAAGGTTAATGTTAAACAAGATTCCCCTATATAATACAAGTTAGGAATCCATGTATAAAAAAGTACATATTCTACATATTAGCGAGTATGTTGGAGAGTTGGAGCGTTATCCTATGCATATATATTTAATTTAGAGGTTATTCTTTGTGTCTCTTCCTGTGTTGGTTTTATGCATGTATATTTTCAAAATGTTCATGTCAAGTCATGTATATATTTTATTACATGGATTTTTGCACTTAACTTAGTAGAATGTTGTTGTAATATATCTATAGGTTATACATATTCTAGTGGAGATTTCTCAAATCATGAAACTAGAAATAGGGAAAGAGAGTAATATGAGAGAAGAAGGAAACATATCCCAATTAATGAAGACAATACCGGTGACAAGACATTGATGAGTTGTAATTACATATTTTAAGATTTCATAAAGTATTGAAAAATGTGTATTTATTTTACAAAGAGTTGCATTTATAATTATAATTATTACTTATTATAATGTGTTTTATGTTGCGAAAAATATTAATTAAAAACCTAACATCATTTGTAAATATTATAACAAAAATATAAAGAGACCGAGATATGCGCTACTTGTATTGAATGTAGTGGGGATAAAATTATAGTAGTCTCAGTCGTAATAGATGTAAACATGATAGACATGGTATGATATGTCATACATTTTTTAGAGAAATTTAGAATGTAATTGTTATCTAATATACTACATTTTTTGTTACACTTATTTATTCTATTATGTGCATATTGATGGTGTGAGCATAGAGTGCAAATATGACGATGAATAGAGATAAAGAATTGTTTCATCAATATAATATAAAGAAAATACTTTCAATTATGATGATATAAAAGTTACTAATGAAGGGCAACTTTTAGAATACACAATTTCGTCACTATAGCGATGTTTACCTTTAGACAATATGGGATTTCGTCGCAAGAGAGACAGAACACACTATTTCGTCACAATAGCAATGAACTTTGGGATAATTTTGAATTTTTTCAACAAATTAAAACTGTTTACCGACGAAAGTAATGATTTTACCTGTTTCATGGCAAATTTTTGTGGGAGTTTTGACCCATATGTAGTAGTGGTTATACATAAGTATTATGGCATGCATCATCATCGTAGACATTGACGTTGTTATCATCATCATAAATTCCATATGGTAGATCAACATCATATTGATCATCATCCTCATTATCATCATCATCATAAACATCAAGTACATCATCAACAAAATCATCGTCATAATTGTCATTATCGTCACACATATTCCATTAGTGTTCTTAATCACTCATCAACATTAGGATTCATGTCATGTAATTGCTAAGGTCATTTATATGCCGTTACAGTCATTATGATGATAATAGGGCTTTTTAGATGTCGTTACAGACATTTAGGTGCCATTAGAAACAATTAGGATCCAAAAATGATGCCATATACATAATCATCGTTGACATCTATGTCTAATCATCATCATACAATAAATCAACAGCATTATCATCGTCGTAGTCATGATCAATATAATTGCGATAATAATGAGCAAAGAGCCATACTATCTCACAAGAATGGATGATATACTCTTATACTTATTAAATCATATCCATATGCTCCATCATAATTATCGTAATGCATCATCAGCATGCTGTTAGGGGGAATCATATGCCATTAGGGTATATCAAATGTTGTTGGGGACACTAAAATGCCATAAGAGAAATTTAGGTGACATTAAGGTAATTTACCCCTCATTAGGATTAATCATGATCCAAAAGTGTCATGATTACAATCATTTAGGTTCCACTACGATAAATCAAGATCCAAAAGTACTATCACATGGATCATGATCATTGACATTGACATTGATATATATGACGTTATGTCAGACGTTTCCCAAACACAATCCCTAGCTCTAAACCTAGTGCAATTCCTAGCGTAGTTCCTTTCGAAATTTTTGGCATTATTCTAGGTGCTATACCTGGCGCTATGTTGTATTTTTTCTAAGCGCAATCCCTGGTTCTATAGTTGGCTCTATGTTGGATGTTTTTCCTACCAAAATTCATGGCGCAATTCCTATTGCTAACCTTGGATTGATATATGGTGTATGTTATTCAGGACGTTCTTTTGGAGGCTATTCTTGGTGTTATATGGGATGCCTTTGTGGATGCTAATTAGGAAATTAATTGGGATTCTAATGGGGAGGCTAATTGGGATGATAATTGTGATGTTAATTGGGACGTTAAATGGGATGCTAATTAGTGTCCAAAATAACGCCAACTTTTAAAAAGGGACGATAATTGGGATGCTAAATGGGATGCTAATTGGGACTCTAATTGGGATGATAATTCGGACGCTATTTGGGATGTTAATTGGGATGCTAATTAGCATCCAAAATAGCGCCAAATTTTAAAATGGGACGCTAATTGGGATGCTAATTGAAATGCTAATTGGGATTCTAATTGGGATGCTAATTGGGATGTTAATTGGGATGCTAATTAACGTCCAAAATAGCACCAAATTTTAAAAAGGAACACTAATTTGGATGCTAACTGGGATGCTAATTGGGATGCTATTTAGGACTCTAATTAGGAGGCTAATTGGGACGCTAATTGGGATGCTAATTAGGATGCTAATTAGTGTCCAAAATAGTGCCAACTTTTAAAAAGGGACGCAAAAAATTCCATTAAAAGTGCCATATCGTGGAAAAGCATCCACTTTGTCCAAAAAATGATGGAAAATACACTAAAAGTGATAGTGAACGCTAAAAAGGAAGCTAAAAGAGACGCTAATCATAGGTTTTTGTTGTAGTGTCATCTGACTTATTTGTAAGTGATTAAATGAAATTTTGAATTTATGTGTCTCATTAAGTACTGAAGAACTACTGTGTTATACGAGGGAATCCAACATGCAATGATGTTTAGAGTTTCCTGTTGTAGTTGACCTAACCCCTACCTGAAGGCCTTATTGAAGAAAGTGTCATATGTTTAGGGATCATGTTATATGATACCTAAAGACAAAATGTTAACAAATAATATATATAAGTATATAGTTTATACATGGTATGTATAAATGGTAAGCATAAGTAATAATAGTAATAGCTATAAGAAATGAGGAAAGGCTCCATCTATTATTATTATTACTAAAAGAGAATTAAATATTAAAACACCTACAAGAGTCCAAATAGGAACTAGTTAAAAGTTCTTATGTTAAATATTAAAAGGTGGCTAAAATAAATAAAAAGGGTTAAATCAAGAAATCAAATGATTCTTGATTTAACTACCCCTTTGACTGAAAAGTCTTCCTATAAAAACCCAAGCCAAAGAGAGGCTTGGGGATCTTCCATCTTTTGGTGATTTCATATTCTGCCTGGTTATTCTTAAGAGAGTCTTGGAGAACATTTTTCCTAAGAGAAAAAAAGTGAGAATTGATTCAAAACCTGTATCCTAGTTAGGGAAGCATTACCTTAAGAGCTCTAAGCTACTTGCATGTTGGAACTGGCTTCGGGGGATCCGGATTCAAACCAGGAATGGTTCTGGGTCATGGTTGGGTGGAACGTGGTAGTTCCCAAGTGATTCAATTATCTAAATAGAGGTCATATCTTCCTATGAATTTGTTAATGCTAGGTATTTGAGTGTGTAGGTTTTCAGCCATTGAAATAGTTTCATCTTGTAGGTATGATGTTCTTGATTTTTCCCTTTCATATTGTACTAGTCTTACTATCCTGAAGTAGGTTGAATTCTAGAAAATCATATAGTAACTGTCTACTATAAACTAGGTTATATTTTTTGCAGTTCTTTCCCTGGTTATTAAGGTAAAGGATTCATTGTGTGGTTCATCTCTGAAAATTCACTTCATAACCAAGTATTTAAGGATTTTTTTTTCTTGTTTATTTCTGCAATTCATTTCTTGTTTTATAATTTAAGGGTTTATGTTTTTATTTATAAGTTCATGTCTACAATTTATTTCCCGTCTTTAAATTTATTTTCCAAAACCTAGAACTACTCAAAACATAGCCTATATATATATATATATTAATTCTACTAGCATATTTTATATTGCCAGCGGACCTATACTTAATATAAATAAACCAAGTAGTATCTATAGTATTAGTATGATCCCTAAAATAGAACCTAAAAATAAATCATCCCATTGTTTATTATAAACATAAAACCATAACCAAAATAACAATCTATGAATGCTAAGTTAAGTTTCCAAGACCTCTAATTGTTTCTAGGCACTTTATAAATAAACGAGATTGTAAACAAACCATTCTCGTTCTTATAAGTAAACAATAAATCAAATATATAGTTAAGATATTAGAGACCTCTAAGGTCTTCGAGCATCTTTTCCATGCTCATAAGAACCAAGATATACACTTAATACATAAAATACATTTAACGGAATCTTTTCTCATAATAGAGTATTCAACGAAATAAATTAACCCTCAATTTAATCCACCAAAACTCATTAACATATATCATATAAGAAAAAGGGTCATTGGATCGAATCCTGTGGGAATGAATGCCCAAACAAGTTATTTCACACATATCCTTTACAACCAGCGTGGTCAATGATAAAATCCTGTGAAGCTCGCGACTTCAAAACCTATAATACAATTAAAAATAACCACATCGAATCATGTAGGATTCACTAAATGCTTTACCAAACGCTGTAACAATTCAATAATATTTTACATAGTCTACATTATAAATCAAAATCAAATGCCATAAGAGTAAACACAAATCGAAATCATTTCTCTGTCAACTTTTCCCCATATCGATTTCCAAACCCCAAAGCTTAACCAACATAGAATCCTGGAAGATTCGTTAGCTACGTTTCCAAACGATGTATCATTTCATTTATACAAACTACATAGTATATGCTATAAAATTGAATACACAGGAAGTAAAACAATTCAATATATCTCTACACATAAATTACCACCCCAAATTGTTTTACATGCCGTAACCATTTCATGCCTCACAGCTAGATATACAAAATAATAAACCCTCAACATAATTCAAGATAAACCCTGTCTACACTAATAGTANAATTCCCCCCCCAAATTGTTTTACATGCCGTAACCATTTCATGCCTCACAGCTAGATATACAAAATAATAAACCCTCAACATAATTCAAGATAAACCCTGTCTACACTAATAGTAGCAACAACATCCCATTCATAGGGTAAACCCCACAGTGCTGTCCATTTCCAATTAAATACATAGGTAAGGAATTAAACAATTACGATTAGCATTAATCAATATAGTCATTACTCTAAATGGCAGGAACGCCATTTCCATCAATGACATGGCTCTAAAAGTGAAGTGGCGCTGCTAACATATCCACATTAAGAACTTAAACTATAAATACAAGATTACATAGAGTTGAAATAGTGCTAAGATAAGGAATCATAATCATGATGCTTCACAACAATGAATGCATTACCATTTAACCATCACAAAATATATACGAAAATACACAGTCAAAAAATTGCACCATTGCAAGCAATGGTGCTGTCACCATTTACCATACCCATTAATTTACACAAAAACAAAGAGTCTGAATCATTCGCGATGGCCAACAATAGCGATAGAGTATTCATTTACAGAATTGAAATACAAACAGTCTCGGCACGAAGGCGCCAACCCAACCCACTACAATAGAAACATGTGATTAGCGTCCCTTTTAGTGTATTTTTCATCATTTTTTGGACAAAGTGGACGCTTTTCCACGAGATGGCACTTATAATAGCGTTATTTGCGTCCCTTTTTGAAATTTGATGCTATTTTAGACGCTAATTAGCATCCCAAATAGCGTCCCGATTAGAGTCCTTATTAGTGTCCCAATTAGCGTCCCAATTAGCATCCCTTTTTAAATGTTGGTGCTATTTTGGACGCTAATTATAATCCCAATTAACGTCCCAATTAGCATCCCAATTATCATCCCCATTAGAATCCCAATTAGCGTTCCAATTAGAATCCCAATTAGCATCCCAATTAGCGTCCCTTTTTAAAAGTTGGCGTTATTTTGGATGCTAATTAGCATCCCAATTAACGTCCCAATTAGAATCCCAATTAGTGTCCCAATTAGCATCCCAAATATCATCCAAATTAGCGTCCCAATTAGCATCCCAATTAGAATCCCAATTAGCGTCCCAATTAGCATCCCAATTAGCATCCCAAATATTGTCCATTTTTGAAATTTGGCGTTATTTTCAACGATAATTAGCATCCCAAATAACATCCCAATTAACATCCCAATTAGCATCCACAAAGCATCCCATATAATGCCAATAATAGCCTCCAAAAAACCTTCTTAAATAGCATAGCACCATATATGAATCCAGGGTTAGTGACATGAATTGTGCCATCAATTTCGACAAGAAAAACATTCAACATAGAGCCAGGAAATGCTACACCTGGAGTTGATTTTCTAAATGCTAAGTACCTCTGTTGAGTTGATTTGCTAAATGCTAGTACCACTGCCGAGTTCGATTCCCTTAAAATATAAGGTTTGACTATAACTATCAACTAATATTCTACATGAAATTTGAGGATATATGCCCCACTATTTCCATAAATCTAGAGAGGATTTATTGGAATCCTATAGCTTTCAAGTGTTCAATCTATGACCCAAATATGCTTTAACATCCTATACTTTGATATTTGTCCCTCCTTTTTCCCTCCTTTGAATACCACCTGTTAAATGACTGCATGGAAATGCTCGATTTGATGCCCTTGAATATGGGGTTGATCTTTATTCTTGATATTCAAAATATGGGATTTGAATTCTAGTAATGTGGACCTGCTACTTTGCTCGATGGAGGATTCGAAACCATAGAGTCCCAGTGATATTTCCTTCTACAAACATCTGTAAATCCCCATTTCTAATATTACTCTTAATTACTAGATATTTTGTAATATACTATGTCACTTGTTCATAGTATTACATTTCTCAATATGCCACAAATTTTAAGATCCACTACTACGACAAAGGAATTTCTTGTTCAGATAGTTACTAAGATCTGGTAGATAATTCAACATTCCAACACATAGGTATTGATAGGCTAAATATGGAAGTGGAAAAATATCAAATGTATTTTTGATAACCATTCAACAAGGAATTGATGCCAATAGGATGGTTTCATATGTGAGAATTATAACTCTTGCATATTCCTTAACTGTTAGTGAATTCCATTTCAAAGCTCCTCCTTCGAGTGTAGGATGCAAGAAATTCTTATTTGGCCTCCAATGACCATAAGGCCATTTTTACAGGTATGAAATACAAGAACCAAATCCTTTATTGAGCTTGCCATTACAGGCAATTTTCCCAATATATTCCAAATATGATATCCTTGTTATATTTCTTGACTTCATTCTGCTAGTTCTTGATTGCATAAAACTTGATTATTTATCATTACAACCAAGTATGTTGTTGGTTCACTGATTTTGTCAAGCAATTATACTATGCTGCATGTAGAATGCACTTTATTGCTAAAGGAAACCATTTGATACAACCATAACTTGACAAGAAACTTTTTAAATATCATTGTGCATATATATATTTTCATATTCTAGTTTAGTGTAGAGATCTTCAACAAAATATGGTCATTTCCACAAATCTCATGATGACAAAGTGTATGCATAGAGCTAGAACACGTGTAGATGCTGAAGTGTGTGGGGGAGTGTTGGGACATGATTGTGGGTACTAGAATGTGCATATTAACCTCGAATTTGTGCACATAGGGTCTAAAATTGTGACATCCCGTGACATGGAGTCACACGTAAACAACAAGTATAGACTTGGGCACAAAATTGGCAGTGGTTCTTTTAATGAGATAAACCTAGGCTTTGCTCCATTTTTTATTTTGGTTCACTCAATGAGTAATTGTTTTGTTGATCCCATAAAATATTAGTCCATCAAGTCCCACAGACTTTGTATTCACCTGAGTTTGTCTGAGAAGCATTACATGTTGTTTGTGATTGACATATTTTCTCTTTATCCATGACTCACGAGTGTCACCATATGGAAATTTCGTATCTTAGAACACCAATGGTTCTTAGTTATTTATTACTTTTGTAGCAACACCTCATCTTTATGGGTATATACTTGATTCCATATCTATGATTTTTTGTATTCACCCGAGTTTGTCTGA
Source organism: Pseudotsuga menziesii (assembly GCA_001517045.1). Lineage (NCBI taxonomy): Eukaryota > Viridiplantae > Streptophyta > Pinopsida > Pinales > Pinaceae > Pseudotsuga > Pseudotsuga menziesii. The sequence goes on from LPNX011026649.1 coordinate 31,667, forward strand.
GCAGCTTTACATGTTGGTTGTGATCGACATATTTTCTCTTTATCCATGACTCATGAGTGTCACCATATGGAAATTTCATATTTTAGAAATACAAGATTCATTTACCTTGAAATAATGGGTTACTTTCTTTGTGTGTGAGACACTAGTGTATTTTTACCATTTGACATTTTAAATTCTGATAAATATTTGTAGGCAGTTCTCTTCAGTCCAATTCAATTGGTCTATATGCTACTAAGGGGGTGAGGCTAACATTTGTCTAACTAATTTGGATATGTTGCCTCTCCCCATCTCTATTGTTTGTTTTACTCTAATATAATTAATGTCCCTTTTCTTATTATCTGCAAAAAGCATGTCTTCTTTGGAAGAGTTGTTGAGGGAATAGATGTACTAAAGAAAATTGAGCGATTATCAACTACAGATCAAGGAAGACCTATTGTTCTAGTTAATATTTCTAATTGTGGTGAAATATTTCCAGGCAAAGGTAAGATTATAGTTGTAGTTGATGAAGGTACATTTATCTTTTAAGTTGTAAGCATCATGATATTCCATTTATCTTATGCTCAACTTTATCGTACACCATCTCCAAATCGTTCTTCCCCAAGGTCTCATCGCCTTTGTGAAAGGAATATTTCTAAAAGGGACAAGTTTGTATGCATTCATAAAGCCTCATTAAATTTCCAAAGTTGGAAGGAATTCCTAACAGAATAATTTTATTTTGATGTGGTATATATTCAAGTTTTAGGAGTTATTTCGAGCGCTCGCCACCAAGACCTTACAGAAACGCACCAAGAGGCAAGACTCCTCCAATGTCAGAAAGCATTATGTTTGTTGCAGTGGTTGAAGAAATATGTTTTGCATATTCTTTTATCAAACTATTTTATAAACACTATTGGCTATTTTGTATCTTTGAAACACTATCCAAACCATCATAGTTAAGTGTTTCCACATCAGCCATATAATCAAGGTTAACTTGTCAGCAACATCACAAGATGGCCAAGAGTTGGTGATCTGGTTCCTTCCAACAATTAGTTTTCTCTAATATCTAAAACCTTAGTTAAAATTCCTATTTTTGAAGGATTTGTTGAGATATAAAAGCCTCCAAGGAATGGTTCTAGTGAGATCATTGCGGTTTTAGATCAAGATTTCCTAGTTTCATCATCTCTCCTATTTCAGAAGGAAGGACACAACTAAGATTGTTGTTTGAAAGAAGAAAATTAGGAAAGTTCTTCAATATGTCCATGGGAAGAAAGCATACTCACACGTGTCCCATGTAAGGAGGTACATTTCCACAAATGTTGTTGTTATAAATCTCAAGGCAATACGATGCAGAGAGCTTATAAATATTTATTGGTATAAATCTTGTGAAGGGGTTGTTATGCAACACATTGTAGTGAGATGCAGTCATGTATAAGGCCAGTGATAAAATATGAAAATATGGGTCGACAACATATTGTTGCATAGGATATAAGGAATCCATTTTCTCAATCTATTGAATATTATTCACTATACTCCAAGATGATAAGGGTTTCAAATCTAGAAGGAAATGAATGTGACAAACTTGGAAGTTGAGCACAACTCTTAATCCATGAATCAAATCACAATAGAGTACAATTTGTAGTGGAAAAAATCTATATCATACAACATTGAAATGCATTGTTTAAGCTAATTACAACTCCATTCTATAATCAGTGGGAACCCTTTGTATTGTCATTTTGTTTCCATTGATTTCTTCCAATCGTAATAGATTTTAATTTGTAACGAAGAAACTCCATATCATACTAAAAATTCTTAGTGGTTCAATAGAGTGCCTTGGTTCAAGGATTTCTAGAACAACTTATGTCAGACCCATTAGCAATGTTTTTGTTGTGAATTGTGTTCAAATTAGAGGGAGTGCTCTTGTTCCTGTGAAGCAATATGTTCTCGGACAAACAAGTTTATCCTTTCAAGGAGGTTCAATTCCATCGGTACCATTGAAACCCATGCAAGATAACATAAGATCCATCTTCTCCACATAACTAGGTGATATTACATGTGTCCCAACATTAACCTCCGAAAGGATTCTAGGTACAATGGCTTGTTTCCTAGGTTTATCACTTAATGTACTTTAGATGCACATGTTGTGTTTGAGTTGTTTGTGTCACTATTAGTAGGTTTTTTTTTTACAACCCACATGTTGTGATCTCCATTTTCAAAGTACATGATTAACTAGGTAAATGATTCTATTGAGATGTTTTAATTGTAAATTAAAATCAATACTATACATCACCAATCCCCTCCAAATTTGGATGAATTATGTGCAAGGTTCTTTGGTAAATAATACCTTCCCTAATCACTTTCTTATCCATTTGTTGGATAATAAATAAAGAATCCCCCAATATTATAGTTTTGTTGATCAAAAGGTCATGCAATAAAATTGGTCCAAACATGTATAGTTTTGCATGGTTGTTTGACGCAATTCCAAGCCCCTAAGGGAATCTAAATATTGTATTTCCAACGAGGCTAATGAGATTCCCTCCCACTCTTGCTACCCTTGCGATACCTCTAAAAGAACTATAAAAATAATAGTTTGAAGCGATCATGTGAGTCTAGGTGAGATTTCATTTCTAATTATGAGAGATCCAATTGCCAAGAATAATTAAGCTTTGGTTTTAAATACAATTGTTACAATTAAATAATTCCTACAGAAGAAGTCTTAAACCCATAAATGGTTTTTTAGTACTCGTATTTAAAAAAAAAAAACTTTGAATTATAGATATGTTTGTTAAATATATTCAACAACCAAGAACTTTAATTACCTAAAATTTTCTCACATGAACTCTCATTCCAATTGCAATATACAGATTTAGGGTTAATGCAATTTCCACATAAATATTTAGATAAAGTGTCTTATCCTAAATTATTTTCTCACAATAGATAATCTCATTTAATGTCATACTCCATTTTATTTAAAGTTTCTTGGGGAAAGCAAGCTATAGAGTTTATTCTCCCCTTTAAAACATTTAAAATAATCTAATTAGATTACGAAAGCACAAAACCAATGGTCATATGCTTTGTTTTATGTTTATGTAATATTGGTGGCTCTTTTTACAGCGCAAATGGTGTGACCATGGCCCTAACTATTCGAAAGGATGCTAAATTTGGTGGCAAACTTGAAATATCCGAGGGAATTTTAAAATAGCAAAATTTTGAGAGGGAACCCAATTTCCCCATTTTCCCATTTGGATTTTCCCTGCTCATTTCATATTGTTAACCTCCATTGTTATTTTTGATTCTCCATTGTGATCAAATCAAAGGTCCATTGAATCTAATCATCAAATCTATTCACAGGAGTGACGGATGCCACACATAGGGCAAAGTACGGAAAAGTGGAGGAGATATGTTAATAGGAGAGGCTGAGGCCACACATAGGGAAAAGTGGAGGAGATCTGTTCAATGTTCACAGGAGAGGCTGATGGCACACATAGGGCAAAATGGAGGATATCTATTCATAGGAGGGGTCAAGGCTGACAAATTTCATCTCTTTGGATCTAGTTCCTAAATCTAGGTCATGGAAGCTGCTGTCGATAACCCTAAAGGAGATGATGTCACGGGACAGGACTTGAAAAAGTAAGTCTTCCATAGATTGTCCCTTCCCTATGGAACACAGAGAAACAAATCCTAAATTAGGAATTATGTCTTTCCCATGGAATTGTTTACTTGTAATTAAATCAATAATTTTGTTTTATGACGATAGCCGTCGTAGGTTAGGAGCCTGTATTTTTTTGTACCTAGAATAAGAAGGCATGACTAGGTTATAGCTTCCGAACTAATATTTTCCCTTCTTTATTTTTTTCTCCCAAATATTTTGCACCTACTTGGACCTTAGCCAATGATTTTTAATCTTAAAGTTTCCTCTACACCAAGAGTCTATAGCTTGTATGCTCTTTCCACCTTTGCAAAATGAGCTTACGGAAATAGGATTAGACTCGACCTATGATCATGGGACACAGTTGCAAAAACAAAACATGAGTTCAGGATGTTAAATTTTGAACATCTCTTCTGTCAGACTAAAGAATCAATTTGACACCATGTTAAAACATCTCAACATGCTCTGTCATTAGAACAAACATCTATTTTGATATTATATTGAAACTCTTGAGCATAAGGGGCAATACAAGTTCAACCAGTTTCACCTAATTTATGAGAAACGGGTAAAAGAAATGGAACGAGAAACGAGAATGGATATAAAAAAGAAATGGATATGGTATGGGAAACATAATCCAAAGGACTCGTACCACTATGTACACAATTATTCAGATCTAACGCTGTATATGTAAATGTAAAAAATATAACCATATAGAGGATGCTGGAAGGATGACTGTATTTTAGATAGTGCAATTTGAACATTTAAAATATTATAATCTAAAGACAAGAAGGGGCAGAGTTAATTTCAAGAACATAAACAAAATCAGTCATACTGAATCCCTAAATGATTTTTTTTTTAACTGTGCTATACATTGAAATAATCCAAATAGTTTTCCAATCAGGCATATGCCAAGAAGAGTAAAACATTCAAGTAATGAGAATAAGAGATTTACAGTGATATTTTTTCTTATGTCTACAGGAATATCTCATATGCTCTAATATTCTGACAAATTAAAAATAGTTCAAGTCTGGATTGCTTCTCCATTGTTGACAATGGATTATATGCTCCCGTTAAAAAATAGGTGGCTTTGTAATTCTGATACATTTAACTACAAGATGATCCTCACAATAATGATGTGTATAATAGTGTTACTTTATGCTATTTAGTAGATGGCTTACCTTCAATATAATAGATCACCAAACAAGCTGAGTCCCATTGATTTGTCTTGCAGCTCCTTGATTTCTGCTAATTTCTCTTTCAGTGTATCTTTTTGGCAATCCTCTCCTACAACCAATAACACCAATTTTCCTTTTTATTTTCAATCTAAGATTTCATTAGGATTAACTACCTTAGAGTTATGCCACATTTATCTAAAGTTGTGCATTGAATGAGAGGGTTCAAGATGGGGATGGGGTTCAAAAGTTTGATCACCAGCTGACTACTATGGAAATAATTGTTGAATCAAACATTAGACAGTGATCCTCCATGATTCTTGATGGGTGATTTCCCTCCATCGATCTTCTTTCCTAAGTTACTGTGCCGCAGACTGAGTATTTTCTTAATATCTTTAATCACCTAACAAAACTGACTGCTGCAAAGCTGCTCAGAAGAATGGAGGGAATTAGAGTTTTGTTTCCACTGTCTAAATTTATTTGAATTCAGAGGATTCAAGGTGGGGATAGGGTTCAATCATTTTGAGAACCAGCCAATTAGTGTGGAACCAATTGCTAATTCAAACACTGGAAAATGGTCCTCAATGATTCTTGTCAACAATGGGCAATTTCTCTCCAATCTCCTCACCTGAGTTACTGAGCTACAGATTGAGCATTTTCTTCTTGACATCTTCAATCTACTTTAGAAAATGACTGCTACAAGGATGCTATTAAAAAAGTGAAGTCATATGGAGGCATGTGATAGTGTCTGGTAAATAAAAATGACTGCTCCATGGTGCAAATCAGTTATTCAAAAAATTGATGGCTTATGAAGGCATATGGTTGAAATGCCTCACAGGAAATAGGTTTGGACTGTTTTTCATTTGATGTTTAATTTTTTTTTCTCAAGTAACAGAGGAAATAAGAAACTGACCAAACCATTACAGTAAGTAAGAAGCAGAAAGATGGTTGCTGAGGGATGCTCTTAAGAACCAGTCTGTTTCTTGAGAAACAATTTTGTTATCTTAGAAACCCTTAGGAAATGGTCTGTTTCTTGAGAAAATGGTTTGGTATTAGTAATGGAAATGGTCATAGAAAACTGATTTTCCATTTCTAGACCATTTTATGACAGGAACACCCATCCATTTCTAGTAACAGAGGGTTTCATAGAGATCTGTTACAGTGTTCTTACACAACTCATAGACTTTAAACTAATCCCACATTGCTCAAGGTGCAGAAGATTCTTGTGGTGAAGAGATGAGATAGGTATTCAGTTCATTGTGCCACAATAAATAATACCACACAGTAAGAGTAACACATGAAATGCATTATGGACAAAGGACACATGCATGAAAGGTTACATCATTTCAAGTGCACCAATAAACTAGTCTGGGTTGTGTATATCACTCATTAATGGATGATCATACAACTCAAACTTCAGGTATTGACTCAACTTCCCGAGTTCCATGGTGTTTTGTTATACTAGGTTCATCAACCTAAATTGTTCATGCTTCATTTCAGCAACTCTAGGACATGGGCAATTTCAGCTGAATACTGAACTTATTTTGAATCGGTACATACTTATGCAAAGTGTAGTTGGATGTGAGTTGTGACTAATGAGGCAATAGTTTGCAACTCATGAACTGAACTCCAAACTTCTGAAAATTAACACTTGATCTATTTCCATTAAGGGAAGGACACATCTTGACTGGACACAAATGTAGTTTACTGCTCTTGGGTATCTAATGTGAGTGAACAAGTGTGAATACTAACTTGGGATGTTTTTTAAAACATGTTGTGGTACCATCTGAGCTTATTGTAGGTATTTTCTTCCTGTTCACACCCATCATTTTTTCTGAAGACTTTTCTTTATGAAACTTCTGAATCTATAGTGGTGTTCATACTTCATTCCCAAAATTGCTTTTTCGGGAAATACAAGGAGACATTTTGATATGATCTTTAGATGCATATGGATCACTAATGTTTTTTTTTGGGATAGATATATGATATATCTATTCAATTAGACATAATATAGAATCTTTTCATTATATTCGATATTCCTTTTTTATGAGCTTTCAATAAGCATTTAAGGCATTTGACAGTGTTCTGATTAGCAGTTTATGTTTTTCAATCACAATCTCCTTCTGATATGCTCTTTAGATGCATCTAGATCATTAATGTTTTTTCTTTGGATAGATATGATATTTCTATTCAGTTAGATAGAATATTGAAGTATTTCATTATATTCAATATTCCTTTTTTATGAGCTTTAATAAGCACTTGAGGTATTTGATAGTGTTCTGATTAGCATTTTATGTTTTTCAATCACAATCTTGTGTTTTATAGCGACATTTTGTGGGGAATAAATGTTTACTGTTTTATTATTATTTATTTTGTGGATGTTATAGTGTTGGATAATTTGATTTGATTTTAATTGTTTACCATTTGCATATTCTAAATTGTGATTTGCATTGTTTAGGATTTCTGAAACCCAAACCCACCAAATTGTATCCAAGAAGGAAAGGCAACTATAGACATTTAGGGCCCTAATGTATACTGTATTCTTGAAGCCTTTAGAATATTTTCTCTACCTCTTAAAATTTTTGCATTGTTTTGCAACCAAGGATAGGTTTTTTACCATCATTATAAATTTTGACTCCTCTATTCTCTAGCCACTTCATTTAGCAAGAATAGTCTGTGCTTACCTTGGTTGTTTGGCATTTGCAAGAGTGAAGCTAAATATCTACTGTACATCCCTAATAATGATTTAAGGTAACATACTCTGTTGTTTCTTTGTCTCTTTTCTATATGAACTGGTTATGTATTTCTATGAGTCAATCTTATTCTATATCCCTTCCTTGAGCAAAGCTAGACTATTCTAAAAGTATTGAATGCCTCTTGGTTAGCAAGTTTTTTTTATATTTTTTTTATCATAACTGTTTCCTTTGGTCCCCTCTATTTAGAGACTCTAAGCGTTCAGTGTCCTCCATAATCACTTATTAAGATTGGGGATGCAAAGCACTATTTGCATGAGAGATCATTCTTATAAAGGGAGAAACTTATGCAGATGCTTATACAATTAGCACAATGCATATGGAGGATAAACACAATTCTTTAGACCCATTTCATCTTAATGATGTCAGAAAAATCCACCCTTTAGAACTTTAGTCTCCTCAAAATGGAGTTTAGGGACACAGATAGTGTATGGGGACTGCTTCATTCCACTTTCCAACTAATAGTCTCACCCAGAGAAGCACTGCATTGTGTTCAACTAGGAAAACTTCATTGCAAGCAACCTTTCTCCGACTCTCTAGAAAGCCAAGTCACATAGGAAGAGAGAAACAACTAGTTTTACATGGCATTTAGGTTAGAAGTCAGTTTACACCATTTCTAATTGGGTAAGTTGGAACATGCGGGCATGGGATTACGTGACCTTTGTACATGTGGTTCACACTACCTGAGTTACTTGGAGAAGTGTGTAGGGAGAAGTTGTGTTGTAATCACCTACCCTTAGCACATGTAAGGTCTCTAGTTAAGGAACATTCTCTTGGAGTGTTCATGGATTGGTTAGATTGGGCTTTGTCTTGTTAAGTGGTTCACCTGTAGACCTAGTATAGGGTTTTCTTGTAATTACTCTCTTCCTTATTCCATAAATAGAAAGGAGGGTGCTTCTCTTGAGGATATTAGGTTTTCTATTTTGTGAAAAGTAAAGTTAAGAGTAAAGTAGTTGTGATAACTAGATGTAAAAGCAATAAACCAATAAAGAATAACAATTATTGTGATAACTAGAGTGGAGGGATAGTGATAACTAGAGTTAAACCAATATAAAAAGGGAAAGAGTTAAAGCATAACTCTATGAGGCATCATATTTTCACAATAATTGTTGACTTAAAAATATTTTATTTCAAGAAAAATATCCAAGAAGCTCTCACAATAATTTCCCTGAAATGTATATCAGCTGAGATTGATACTAAAGTAGTAGAGAGAGAGTTGATTGGAGGCATGTGCAGTCAACCTTTTTCTTAATGACTCTTTTAGGCAGGCCCTGAATTATATAGTAAATCCTCTTACGTTTAAGGTTAAAGGATAGTTATTGGTTAAATCATTCTTGTAAATGTATATTATTTTTGTGATATTTTGTGTTATGTAACTTTCCTTTGAGACATCTTCTAAATAGACTAGTAGAGAAAGAGATTTGTTTCGATATAGTTTCAAATCGAGTTCAAAGCACAATTTTGTGGAAGATAAGCATGCCAGATGAAGATGCTTAGGTAAGTTTCAGATTCTCAAGTTGTCTAATTTAGAATTTGTTTATATAGGAGCTTTTATATTTGCAGTTTTCTCATAAATTTTGTGTAGTTACATCAATTCACTCTCAATTTGTCTCAATTTGTCTCAATTTGTAGTGTCGTTATTTATGATTTTGCAGTGGGTTTATTATCCTTCATTCTCCACGAACATAGTTAATTATATATATGTATTTTCAACAAATTTATAGGTTTGAAGTAGATCTGTTAAATAAATTGTCCATGAGTTTGCCTCTAGAGCAATCCCATCCAAAGGAAATTTCAGCCAGTAGAGATGAGTTTGGATGGGGAGCCTATTGGAAAAAAACTCCAAGGCCTCCCAGCAGAGCAGCAATGAATGCCTTAAGAGAAAGGGATATCAAGGTAGTTTTTCCATCACCATGTCTAAGCTTATCCACATCTACTGCCTTTGCTAAACTAATACCCTGAGGTTGTTTTGCAACAACAGGAACAACAACATCCATCAATGCATTGTGATGAAATGGAAATCTCATCTCAGATTATTTCCCTTGGATAGAGTCACAGACCCACATTGAATGGCATTGTTCCATAAATGTGCACCTATTGAACTCTTAACACTCTAAATTATGCGTAACCCACTATACCCAACTCTTCCAAACAATTTTTGGGCAAAAGGAACCTTTGGTTCATTGACCTGAAGGCCAGTTTCCAAATCAAATCTATTGTCTGCTCCATAATTGCTCCTTTCTAATTTGTAAACAGACACATCTACATTTGAAGACACAATTGGTGTGTTTTTCTGTGTAGATGAATTGGAATCCAAAGACATAATTTGTGCTAATTGCTTCTGTGGCTTGAAGTTTTCCAACTCATCCATTTCATTACAGCAATGAAACTAAAAGACACTACATTTCTGAATCTAAAGAAAAAGAGCCACTAGATGCAGCCATAAGTAAATGACCCACTAAGCACAACTATGTCACCACCACCATCAGTCTTACCCTGATAGCCATTGTTGTAGTTCTAGCCTCTAGAAAACGCTTTACTGGTGGTAAGTTACTACAATATTTTTGCAAAGTATTGTAAGGATTCTTGAGAGACATTTTTCCAGGAGGAGACAATATTGTTAGTATATAAAATATCCTTTTTCTATCATAAAAAAGAAATGTCCATGAAAGAAATAATCCCTTTTATATCAGAAAAAAAATAGGACATCCATGAAAGAAATAATAATAAGCATTCTCCTCTCATAGATTGGAAAGTGCTGGTGCATAAGTTCATATTCAATAAATGATGAAAAAAATTGAATTTATAGATAAGAACAAATATCATCCTTTTGAACTAAGTTAAAGACAATGGTATTGGAACCTTGTGTGACAATCACTCAAGAGTCAAAACAGAAAAGGCTTGTCCTCCATTTAGAAAGATATTATGATTTCTTAAGAAAAAAGGAATTTTCCTATATTAGTGTCAATTTAGTTTTATATAGCACGTAAAGATATCCAATGTTAGCAAAAGGATAAAGAAATTGTCAAGATTAATATAATAATATTTAAAGTATTAGATGAAATACTATGCTTAGATAATCTTATAAAATGTAAGGTCTATTTGAACAAAAATGCATTCTCCCTATGAGTATCAATTCATAAGGCATGTGCATGTAGCTATTATTTTCTAAAGCATACATATTTGAATTTTAGTTTAGTCTAAGACTCTAAGTTGTATTCCACTGTTGCTTTCTAGTTGATATGGTTGGCGTAGATTGGGGGCACAAATAAATATTTGAGACCTGTAATGACTTATATTCACTCAATCTACAAGTTATGTCTTACAAAAATATAACCTAAGAGCTAGTCTCAACTTTTCTAATCATTTCTTGAGCTGAGACTTTGGAAAATATTCCATGCAACCCTTTTTCTGCAATCATTTTTCCACCTTAATGCACACTCAAATATAGAACTGCAACACGAAGTTCCCAGAGATTTCATGTATGTATCCCATTTGGCCATTTCCATGCAATTATAAAGGCATTAAAAATGAAATAATGAATATTGTGACTCTATCCAATTACCGATTCCTAGTTGATATGGAGTTTGGACTAATATACAAGTTGATGCTTACTCAGTGGAAGGATTCCAAGACCCAGAAGGATGGTAGATAATTACTCAATCATATGGCCTAGATGAAGCTATGATCAGATCCATTCCTCTGTGTAGACTCAGAACGATTTATGTAGTGTAGAGTACTGAAAGCTTGGTTTTTAATTATGGGTTTCAAAATATTTTATATTTGGATTTATTTGGGAGAATGGAATCTTTAACTCTCGGACAGTTTAGCTATCGCAATAGATTTTGGTTTACCAAACATAATGGTGGATTAAAACAAAACATATATTTTAAATGGTCATAACTTAAACTTGAAATAAAACGACCACTTAAAGAATTATGAAGGAAATTGAATGAATGGTACCACGCAGTAAAGCCCTTGGCTAACTCTTTCTAGGGCTGATCCTTCATCTATCAACAGAACTCATAACGATTCTTTTGGAAGGGTGGGTCTTCGATTTTCTTGGCCAATTAGATCCTAATCAACACTTTAAAGTCTTTTCTAAATAAAAATTCATTTTCAACTATGGTCTAAAAAGGCTTTCTTTGGTCTAGTGTTGAGCTTTGGTCTAAAAAGGCTTTATTTGGTCTAGTGGTGATAATGAAAGGGTTGAGAGTTTGATAAAGAATTGATTGATAGAATTGATGAGAGAGATTCATTAAGAATTTGTTTAAGCACTCACTTGTGAATTTGGTTGTCATCTTTGATATGCATGTTAGTATAAACATATTGGTCTTAGATGCATTACAGTGGCGAATATTTGACACAAATTAAACTTTGGAAGTAATGTTGTGGTATAAACACACTAGTATTCTTAGAGACTAGGTTTATTATTAGAGCAGAACTGTTGTACTATAATGTTTTTAAGGTAAAAAATATAGACATAGCATGATACAGTAGAATATGTGAGTGTAATAAACTATGCACCTTATCTTATGAAGCAGAGCAGTCTACATTAGGATTATTGTACAATTTTTGTAAGGCACTAGTATTCCTGTCACGTCCCCATGCCTCTGACCGGCGAAGAGGACGCGACGAACACATCAACACAGCTGGGCAAACAGCCCCATGAACATTGACAGAAATCAAATGCTGAAATTAAAACTATACACATATGCATAATTCATCATACAAGGATGCACAATCCTTCAAACAATCAGCGGAAGCAAACATAGAAATTCCAGCATTTACAATCAATATAAATTACAGAGGTGCAGTAAACAGCAGAACTTATCTCTTGATGAAGAATTCACCCGCAACCAGCTACGTCGCTGCAACGTTCCACCCAACCATAGGCCAGCTTGCTCATCAGTCTCTCAGCAACGCGGCCACCCCCGAGCTGGGCATGATTCCTCCGGAATAAGGGTCAATTGCAGACTTATACATAGCCACGGGGCACAAACAGCAAACCAACACAGCTGGGTTTCACAGGCTTTCAACAGACAAGCCAAGCCAGCCCAGCCCAAAGGCTAACCATTGCACTCAGGAAATCAAAACAAGTTCATTCACTGCTCTGTGATGAAGGCATAAACAACAGGGGACAGCCACAAACAGTGGATGAGCATAGCTCAAGTCTAGCGGACAACACGGAGTTGTTCTTGGCCCTAACGTGGCCAAAACAACTCAGCCACAACATCCCAAACCAGGGAAACAACAGCAACTATGCACAGCCCCAAACGAAGGATAAGCAAACCCCCAGCATGGACAGAGGAGAACACAGCCAACAAATTGGCATTCCACAGTGGCCCAAAACGAATTTGGACACCACAGCTAACCCAAAAACATGGGGAAGGCAACAGCCCCAAAATCTACCAGTGAGCACAACTTACAGTAGGGAAAATGACCCAATTAATCTGTGAGACAGCCAAAAACGTGAATGGCCCTTCACAGTCAGTTGCGGATGCAAGAGCACGACTCTCAGCTCTCCATGTGCGCCCCAAACAGAAGGATACATGTGCGTGGTTAAACAATCCGAACCAGCAATGAAAGGAACAGACAATGGAGACCCTGCGTGAGGAAAAACGGCTCCATTTTTGCCCGTGGATGCACCACTAACAGGAAGGACGTGAAATTGCAGTTCGTGGGTGCTCAGCAACTCGTGGGGGAGAGGAAGAAAACCTGCGTGAGACCAAAAACGCCCCCAAAACCTGTGCGTGAGGAGCCAACAAACCAAAATCGTGGTAGAATGAACTGACCGGGCAAGAGTGCATGAGGGAGAAGAATGGCAAACGTGGGTGGAGTGAGAAAGTGGGTAAGGCTGAAAACCTACCACAACCACCACCACTTCAGCAATAACTCCCCCAACCATAACTCCTCAACCACCAGCTGAGCATTAAAGAGGTTGACAAGGTTGGGTGAGACAAAAAAGGTGGCAAATCAACAAGGGTGATAAACATGGGTTTTTCCCCCATAAACCAAGGTTTGACATCCCCCACCCCTTATCCTTTGGAACCATGCCCTTTTCATTCAACGTTGCACTGCCGTAGCTGGTTGTGGTTTATTTTAATTGATGTGCGGATTTACATGATGCCGAATTATAATGTGCCTTATAGCACAGCATACCATCAGCAATTATCCCCATTGCCGAAACATACTCACACAAATTGATGGTGGGGATTTTTCCTTGAGCTCCTCACCACGATTAATTACAATATATACATCATGCAAACAGGGTCGAAACCGGGGACATTACATTCCCCTCCCCCTTGGAATAACACCGTCCTCGGTGTTCCATTACATATATACAATACATATACAATTGCACATCAAAATTTCAAAATTGCAGATCTATACCATGTTCAATCATCTACTTTGAACGTTCACGACCAAGCCTCTCGGCTTCCACGGACTTTTCCTGCTGGTTTACAGCTTCCTGCTGATCCCGAAGTTTAGGAACTTTGCGGCTATTGCCTTCATCATGTTCCCACATGGGACAGTCCTGGCATAAATGATGTCCTCCGCATCTCCAGCATCTCACTGGCTGCTTCATCTTTACCTGCTCAATTTCCTTTGAGTCTTCATGCCTGGACCGTTTCCTATCAGGTCGCTTGGACGAATGTCCCATCGCTGATCTACCTTCCTTTCCTTTGTCGATTGCTCCCAGAAGGATTTTCACCTCCCTTTGCAAACCGATAGAGTCTTGCAAAATATGGTGGTTCATTTCACTCTGCCTTTTCTATATCCTGAGCATCTCCCCAAGATTCTCTTGGGTCTTGGCAATCACTTGAAGGAGACTTCCATCCAAGTCCAACAACTTTTGATCTGCTGTCATGATCAACGTGCACCACCTGGTTTCACTTTTCTCACCTGTGAAATGCACCATTGAAATTCTATCAGACCAAGCGTAATATAGATATCAAAATCAGTTAGTTAATTACCCAATTTGGCATGACAGTCCAAGCCTCATCAAGGAGACTTTCATATTTTTCATGCCTTCCCCAACAGGCACAT